>JBAMBQ010004769.1:0-35235 GCA_037044495.1 Stegana nigrithorax | reverse complement strand
GCAAATAACATACAATTATGCTTCCGTAACTCGAACGTCCATAACTTGAATTTTTCCATAACTCGAACAAAATTTTAGGCATGTGCATTCTCTGAATCGAATTTTTACGGGAAATCCCCGATTATTTTCATTTATTGTATTTTGTTTTGTGTACCTTGCGTTCGGGGAATATCTCGTAAATGAATGCTTTACTTCATCAATTTGTTTTTACATCTTTTGAGTCAGTCGCACTTGATGATCAATGTGAAAAACAGTGTATGATTACATAATTTGCCATGGCGCCAAAACTTGCACTAAAATGTTTATCATGTAACAAAAGCTTGGGACATTGACTTCAAAAAGCAAACGATTGCCAATTGTTTAAAAAAAACTGGATTCGGCCAATGTTCTACATGGGACGAAGAAGACGACATACCCTTAATTTTCTTGAGTCATATTGAAGAAAATCGAAACTTGATGGAAGTTGAGTACGAGACATGTTTAACAGTAAATAAAATTAATTCCAATGCTACTCTTTAGCATTATATTGATGTGGACAATAAAGTTTGCACATCAAGGTTTCCTACAGACGAAGACATTATTGAACGTTATAGCTCTGAATTAGTGGATCCGATTTTAAGTGCAACGGCGATGTGATGAAGAGGGTTCAGTGGAGGAAACCATTCATCATCCCTCCAAGAACAATATAAAAGAGCCTTTCAAAACATTAAAAACACTGATGATCATTCTAAGGCTTTTAACAAATTTGAATCTCTTTTTGTTGAAAATAACAAAGTAAATTTTCAGTCACCAATTTCTGATTTCTTTAGTACTCTGTAGCTTGTGAACAGTACCTATTTATATGATTTGAAATTAATTAATATTCATATGTACATATGTATTCGTGTTTTACAATAAATATAAATATGTATAGGTGCATATACATAATTGCAGCTTCTTTTAATAAACCTTAAAAAAAATTCTGTAAATCGAAGTCTCCATAAGTCGAACTTTTTCTTGGCATAATGATGATTCGAGTTAGGGAAGTTTGAATGTAGTTTTATAGCTGTGAATAAATAAATTTAAATGTAGTGTATTAAGTGTTATTTAGTGCGGTTACTAAATTTGCACAATAATATATCTACGTTAATAAAATATAGCGTCGATGACGACACTTAACTTACAATCGTAAGAGGCCAAGTTGGCGTCAACTTGAGTGATTCCGTAAATTATGCGAAAATACAAACTTCTTACATGCAGACCGTTAGTGCAATAAAGTTTTTGACTGCAACAGTCTAGTTTTTTCCCAACCAAATAATATCAATAAAAATCAATACCAAGTCTCGGGATTCTAAAACTGGATATATATATACATATGTACACATTTCAAGGCATATCTCTATTACATGAACAGTAAAAAAATTGTAGTTGTTTTTTTAATGCATTTTTGTTCTCTTTTTGCATGCGAATACCGAAAACAAAGCAAAACAAATAACGAAACTTTTACCACAGTATTGCGGCTACAAGCCGATCGGTTACTGACCTAACGATTCCTGGAATTTCTTTAATTAGATTTGACAGTTTGTTATTTTTCACAAATTGTAATTGAGCAAACCAGGAAGATGCCGCATAGTGTGTTAAATCTAAAGCAAAAGGAAATAATTATTAAATTATCAGAAAATGGTGAAACTGTAACGGAATTATCAAAAAAATATAGTGTTGCAAAGTCAACCATTTGCTCAATAAAGAACAATAAATCAAGTTTTTTAAATGCAATTTGCAATTTCTACGAAGTAGTCACTAAGAAAATAATTAAAAGCAGTGAAATGCTAAAGGTTGAAAGTAAACTTTATGAATGGCTTTGTGTCCAGAGAAGGTAAAATTTGCCTGTTACTACTGATGAAAACAATGGCCAAGTTGTTAAATTACGAGATCAAAGAAAAGAGTGGTTTTTCAATAGATGATTTTTTTACAATTTTCGGCGAAACATTTTTAACAAGCTCGCATTTTCTATCTTCATTTAAGAAGGAACTTCAAACTCTAATACGTCAACATAATCTCTCAAATCTATAATGCAGATAAAAGTGGTTTACTTTGTAGAATGTTGGTCTCGAAGAAGTGGAAAAAACTGCATCAGGAAGAAAATGTGATATAGCACGTATAACTATTCTAGCATGTAGTAATGCTTCTGGTGATCACAAAATTATACTGATGGTTAGAGGCAAAATAGCAAAACCACGATGCTTTAACAAATTTTCGCAGCCTGTTGATTATAACCATTCTAAAAATGCTTGGATGACTGCAGCA
Organism: Stegana nigrithorax; assembly: GCA_037044495.1. NCBI lineage: Eukaryota > Metazoa > Arthropoda > Insecta > Diptera > Drosophilidae > Stegana > Stegana nigrithorax. Next base: position 32,949 of record JBAMBQ010004769.1, on the reverse strand, counting down.
ATACAGTCAAACTTCCCTAACTCGAATCACCATTATCCAAAGAAAAAGTTCGACATACAGAATTTCCTTTTTTTAGGTTTGTTAAAAAAATCAGCAATAGTGTATATGTACCTATACATATTTATATTTATTTTAAAATACGAATACATATGTAAATAGGTACTGTTCACAAGTTACAGAGTACTAAAAAAATCAGAAATTGGCGACTGAAAATTTACTTTTGTTATTTTCAACAAAAAGAGATTTAAGTTTGTTCAGAGCCTTATAATGATCATTAGTAGAAGTAACACTCGTTTGTCAATATACATTCAAAATTTTTGAAGCGTCTTCTATGTCATTCTTGGAGGGATGATGAATTATTTCCTCCATCGAACGCTCTTCATTACTTCCGTTGCATTTAAAATCGGATCCACTATTTCGGAGCTATAATGTTCAATAATGTCTTCGTCTGTAGGAAACTGTGATGAGCAAACTTCATTGTCCACATCAATATAATCCTGAAGAATATCTCGTAATCAACTTCTAATAAGTTTCGATTTTCTTCAATGTGATTCAAGAAAATTAAGGGTATGTCGTCCTCTTCATTCACATTGATTATCAAACGCGTACCGAACGAGAGGTACTCAAAACAAAACACAAGAAATGAAAATAATGGATTTCCCCTAAAAATTCGACTTAGATAATGCACGTGCTAAAATTTTTGTTCAAGTTATGGAGAAATTCGAGTTATGGAAGTTCGAGTTACGGAAGCAGAATTGAATGTTATTTGCTGCCTAAAAGCTATTGCCACTGCATTTAGTTTGAGTTATAGAAAATTCGAGTTAGAGAAGTTCGAGTTATAGAAGTTTGACTGTATTCCAAAATTGGTTTAAATTTTCTTTCAAAGGTATTGCTATATGTAATCTAATCTAAAGTAAATGACAAAATCATTGATATTCATTTAGGTTAGGTTTGCCGATTAAATCGATTCTGACATTGGATTATGCTCCATCATCCACCTGCTGAAACTCTAAAATCAGTTGACAGAAGCATTCGTCTTACATATTTCTTCATCAATAGAACACTGTTTTTAAATTTTTATCACATGGGAAATAAAAAGAAACCTGCAAAGTGTTATTTCCTATATGGGAACAATTCAAATCAGTGAACATGGCGTATTTGAATTAGTTCACATATTAGAGCGGCTACTGTATATACATAGTATATTCTTGATCAGCATCGAAAAGCGAGTTAATCTGGCATGTCTCATTCTGCCTGTTACATACATTTGCTCAACTCTAATATACCTTTTACCAGTTTTTAGTACTAGGTATTAAAATTTTATTCAAATGAAGGAACTTCCATTAGAATCATAGATTTTATGGCGAATTAGAAAGAATGTATGTTGTAGGTCTATCACGGATTGAATAAAATTGCAATAAATATGCTGGAAAATAACCACAGTTTCACAACCGGATTTCGTCTAATCAGATTTACATCGAATTTCAAACTAGTTGTGGACGAGTATAACAACCATAAGTGCTGCTTCTTGATTTCGTGGTACCCAGGGTAAGCACCAAAAATAAGAAGCAGCCTATGTGGTTGTTGTAAAAGTTTGCCGCCATTTGCATTCATGTGAGATAAGCTGGTCAGCTTTACTGCTCGTTCCCATGACTCAAGTTGAGTCATTGTCAAAGCTTTGTTATTGGTCATGTGTACGTGTGCAAAAGAAAGCTCAAAGGAAATTTAACAAAGATACATATATAAATATAGTATACTTTTTTGAAGGATGGCTTGCTTTTTGTGAATAATTATGCGAACGTTGGTAAATTTACTTAAAAGACTAAAAAAACCGAAGCCCAACTGCGTTGAGACCTGGAAAATATGTTATTTTTGCGTAGACTTTTATGACTCATCAAACCAGCGTTGGATTCGTGACGTCAATGTCACTTAAATTTTCAACGTCTTGGCAGAAATATCCCAAATGAAAGGCGCTCTTTTGTGGGAAATTTAGTGTGTAGAGATTTCTTGTACTCAGCTTCTCACAGTTGGAGGTTGCTACTGAGCGTTGGGTTTTATAGCAATTTTTTGGGTGCTTTCTTTATGATGCGAAGGCAATAAACTTAGATATTTAACAACAACAACTAATACAACAGATAAAAGCAATAAAAAAACAAAACGTATAAAAACCAAACTTATTTCCTTGAATTAAATTGAAAGCACTTTGTATGTGTCAAAGGCAACTACTTGAAATTTACTCTTGTTCTCATTTAAGCCCCAAACTGATGCGCTATTTGGAGGGGCTTGGAGGTGGTATGTTATACTGCAGCATTCTGGTGCCAACTTTGGCAATAAACTATTTGCCAATATAAGCAAAATAAATACGCACAGAAATGCTTAGACAAGGCAAATACCGAATGTTCACAACTAAGTTGTAATAAATGTCCTTCTGCGGCTGCTGGGAACTACTGGGAGCTTCTTTAACCGTAAGCGAGTTTTACCCAAGTGAGAGACAAAAAAATGTCGCATTTCGTATTATCATCGCTATTTGTTTATGTACATATATAAAAAAATTTACGAGCCACTTATGTGTCAATGCCAAATGTGCTTATGGCCTGAAATTTGACCTAATATGTCCATGAGGACTTCGTTGTGTAAACAAGTGACAGCTACAATTGGCATCGGTGGGCGCCCGTTCGCATGAACCAGTCCGCTCTTGTCCTGTGCTGCCTGCCTTGCTGGGTGCAAGCGGGCGTTGTGCGCATCCGGCGCGGCATCGGCGAGATGTGTACTAAAAGTCGAGGCGATTCCTGCGAGACAATGGCAATAAATCAAATGTATTGGCAAACAGTTTAGTTGCTATTATTGTTGTTGTGATTCTGTGTAATGTATTAAACTTTAGGGAAAAAACTTTTCCTTCATAAGGATGCACACTACGCTCGAAATTAACCTCTACAAGTTAGGTTTATTCTCATGCATTTCAGCTTTCAGCAGTTTCAGCTCCCACGATTATTGCTACCAATTTTTCTCATTCTTTCAAATAGTAGGTGCAAACCTTTTTCTGCACAGAACCAAAGAATCCGCAAGTATGGGTCTAAAAATTGGGCTGCCAACACTAATAATCTTAATTGGACCTTGGCTGTAAAAAAAGTTCTTTATTAATCCATGTTCTACTTACATAGATACATATATATGACTTTTGTTCGAATCACAATGACTTTAAAAATCGGTTTCATTGTGAATTTTCATTTATAGTAAGTTGCAGATATTTATGAAACTTCACGAATTTAATTGAATTTGTTTTCTTATTTTTGGCGACCTTCGTTGCTGTGCACATCTGGTAGCTTATTGGAAAACCACAACAGTGCAGCGCATTACAATAGCCATATATATCGATGCTTCGAACTTTCCTGCACGTTCTCCTAAATAAGCAAACAATGTCAAAAATAAGTCAGAAAAAAACATATTCGTATATCTACGGCACAGGATAATAAAAATCAATTTACGCACTTGTGTTGAAAGCAAGCGGCATCTGATTTGGTGCTGCGAACTGCTTTCGCTTGTGTTGTTTTCAATGATGTTGTTGTAGCTGTTGCTATTGAGCTTTGCTGCTTTTGGCTTTGTACATATAATCGAACATAATGGCTGCCTTTGACAGCGGTTAGCTGCACGTGTTGCCCGCAGAGCGTGGCATATTTCTGTCTTGCTCATACTGGCCGGTCTACTCTCAATCCCAAATCGCGGGAGCCATTCTCCGTCGCTTTCTGTCTGCCTGTTTGTCGGTCAACGAGATGATTCTTTCGTCTGCGACTTGAAAGCCACTTACGAAGTCCGATTTTATTTTTTCTTGTTTTGCTGACATCTGTTTTATAGGTTTTCGTATTTTTTTCGTGTTCTTCTTTTACTTTTTGTGTTGTGTGTGTTATTTTTTTTTCTTTCGGACGCTTTAATTGTTCATACGTGTTTTTTATTTGTTTGTTTATTTTGCAAAAGTGTTTTCATGATTGTTTGTCTGTCAGTCGCTGGGTTCATTTCGTTTTGCTTTGTTGTCTGCCTTTGACAGCCAACTTTGCTGCTTACTGGGTCTTTCAGAATTCGACTTTTCTCTTTCCCTCTCCAATTTTGTTTGTTTTTTTGCATAACGGATTTATTGTCAAACGTTTTGTATATTGTATACGCAACGCATTATGTGTTGTTCTTTCCTTTTGTTGTTGCCTTACACGCGGCCATAATTAATTATTAACATCATTTACTTGATTGGAATGAAATTAATTCGTTTGAGTTTTTTTCCCTTATAAAAAATGCTGTTTTTGTTGCTAAGATAATTTGCGATAATTACTGAAATAAGCTCTCAAAAGTTGCAAACCTTAATGTGCGACATGATTAATGATTAACTTGTGCAGACAAAAAGGACTGTGAAAGTCACCAGCACAGTCAAGAAGGACATACCATCCCCACGAACATGGTCCAAAGCAAGGTGCCATGTCGCTACTTAATTTTTGGTTAGGTGTTTAATTTAAATGTTTATCGTTTGTAAAACTTTAATTAAATGTTTCAACTCTCGCAAAGCTTCAACCAGATAATAGATATTATCAAATAATGGATGCACGCTTTTGTGAGATTAGGCCATGTGAGGTTTGCGTTTGAAGTCAATTGCTTGGAACTTTCGCAGACAATTTTCGACAACACTAATTTGGCTTCAAATATGCCATAGCGAGAATTCTTTGTCAATGGCATTAAAACCATTTTAGACTCAAAGCACAACAACAAGAACGGCAAAAACAGTGACAACAATAATAATAATGAACCAAAAACATCACAAAAAGCCAATCTTGACACGCTGAGCTTACAAATAAGCAACACAACGCCCAAAATGCCTCAAGCGCTTCTCGCAATGAGTTATTTTCTTGACTGCTGCATATGCAATCGCTTAAAGCCGCCTCAGCCGCCTTAGCCTCCTCAGGAGCAACATGCATCTTAGCAACCGAACAACTTAACAACCAAAGAACCGAGCAAGCAGCCAAGGACTGCAACAAAAATGTGGCAAAGTAATGCCTTAAGCGCAATTACAGCGTGTACAATTTCTAAAGCGAAGCTGAATCACGTCATGCGCTGCCGAAAGACGATGATGACAGCAACAGCCATAACAACAACAACAACAACGGTAACAAGTGAAGGCGTTAACGTTGACGACGTTTCGTGAAGAAGCAGACGGGTCAGATGGAAACAAAAGAAAAGATGAAGTCGAAGAAGAAGCTGGCGCAGTGAAAAACGATCCGACATGAATGAACTTTGCAAACGCACAAACCCAAACGGCGACAAATGAAACATTTTCCAACAGTGGCTCACAATAATCTGCACTGCGACTGTTTAAAGCTTTAAAAAGTGTACACATGCACACACAAACATCGCCTGGGTAAGACACTGTGTCTAAGCTAGAGATTGTGTGAGTCAGGCGAAACAGAAAAGAAAATGGCGTCACATATAAAACACTTAAAACCGTCTGACATGCGAAGTCGACTTTCTTAGGACGTTGTATAACTTTTGACAAGAGTTCAAGTGACTCTCTTAAAAAAGTTTAGTAAAAACGCTAAAAGAAATAATAAAATAGGAAAACACAAACAAATGGCTTACAACCAAAATGCAAAATAGTGCAAAATTCTGCTATGCGGAATGCAAACAGAACACATAGCAACAAAATTACAGGACACGGGTTTATTGTATACCAAAAATAATGATTGCATACTACAAAAGCCAAACAGGATACGCACTGTGAATGAAAATGGAACTAGCACAGCGAGTGCTTCTCATTGAAACTGAAACGCGCTTGCCACCAGCTGCCGACTTCTGCCGCACTAAACGTTTAATGAAAAACGTTCCCCTGCCTGGAAATTCACTCAGATGCAAGCCACGAATGCGGTGCTGAACAATTCACCTCCTTTTAGTCCTTTCAGTCCTCTGTAACGCTCTACTTTCACGCTTCGTTTCGCTTAGTTTTCCACTTCATGTTCGATTGTTTGCTGCATGCGCCGTTCTACATATTTCTTCGCAATGCTCTGCATTTCTTTGCTCAGGTTTCTCTCTGCTTCTGAAGTATTGTATTCTGTTCTGTAATGTTCTATTCTGTTCCGTTCTGTTGTGTCGTATTGTGTCGAGTCGGGCGGTGTTGTGTTCCTTGTCGCTCTTAAACTTTCTATAATAGTTTTTATATTGCTTAGCCATCATCGCTGTTGTGCGCTGAAAGTGAAGAAGTGACTGCCTTTGGCTCGGCTTCGAGCATATTTCTGCTTAGCCTTTTGAATTCGAGTGGTTTTTGATAGGATCGCCAAAAGGCTTTTATAGCTTTTTTTATGATTTAGCTTTTGGTGTTGTTGTTGCTACATTCGAAGTTTTTGCTTGGGTTTGCTTGATTGCCGGCCAGTCATCGTGAATATGTAGAATTCTTTGGACATGAATGTGTTTGATTGTGTGTGAACATTCAAGTGCCCCCAATAATAAATTGTGAAGTATTGGGGTAGGCATATTTAGCTAACATATGTATGTCTAATATAATTGTGATCTGTGATGCTTGCAATCGATAAAATGAATTCGCAGTCAGCATTAAGTCATGAAAGATTCAAGGAAAACACAGTTTAACGAATACTGACAGCAATCACTGCTGCAAGTTACGACAGACAGATTCGAGCTGACTAAGTTGATGTGACTTGACTTGAGTTAGCATGCGATGGCTCATGTTGCACAACGAAAATGAAATAAGCAGACAACAGCCTTAAGCCAATAAAATTAATTAAAAGATGTAATCTAGGCAAATTACATGCGAGCTCGTTCTTATTGCATAAAAGAAATAAGATATAACGAACTGATGGCTAGATGCTAGGAGGGAACCGGCTGAAATCTGACTCGAGCCATAACTGAGTAATTAAGTATGTTGTCCATCGTTGATGCGATCGGGACATGTGGACACCCTAACGACAGCACAACAACAAAAGTCCTTTTACAACAATAGCTCACTGTAAGCCAAATAGGCCACAGCTCACCATGCCATAAACCTTTGCATTGATATGAGTGCCGCTGTGCCGGATAGCTCGACTCAACTCTGCCGGCAAAAATTAGTCGGGCATGTACTGAGTCTCAGAATTCACTCCCGCTCACTGCTGCTTGGTTGGCTGCCATTTAAGAACGAAGGGCATTTCTACATCGCCTGCGTCACAATGGCGGACATCTACGTGAAGCCGCCATCCACCAGCACCCATCCGAATTGGAAATGTGCAAACGCAGTTTGCTCATAAGGCGAAAAAGTAAATTACACCACAGACTCATCCCCTGCTACCGTTACGTTCTAGTTACGTTTTGGCGATGGCCATGCACCAGCATTTGTGGGAGGCCATTTCCGCTTAGCCAAGAAGTGCTCCATGATTATCGAATGATACTTTTGATCATCAACTGCCCGACGGTGAAAATCATAGGGCTTAACAATCGTGCCATATAGACCATTTCCTACTTGTTAAGAAATAAAGAACAGAGTTTTTTTCTCTAGTGAGGAAATGTGTTAAAATAAACACATATTCAAAATTGCGTTGCCATGTGCTCATGAAAGTTATGCTCGGCCGTGTAGCGAGTGCGATAAGTTAATTTTCGAATCTATGCTGGAAAAGGCTTCGAAACGGATCGAAGCGCAAAGCTTAATCGTATTGGATTACATATGCATGTATGCGTGAATGTATTGTCGCATAGTCGTATTTTAATTTACTTTTAATTCGCAATAAACTCAATTAGTATAAATTTATGCAGGAAATGTATGCTTCATTAAGCTTGTTAACAATTGAGTGACCCGGCGTCATTGGAACTCGCTCAGAATGCCTTCAAGTGCGGCTCGAGTGGCAGGTCAAAGAATATGTGGCAGGATATCTGTTACATATAGAATTTGACTTGACTGCAATTAATTGTTGATATTCCGCAACAGCAGCAGTAGCAACATCAACAACAACGACGATGAAGAACAAAACGTTACGAAGAATACTCGATTAAGCTGCTAAAGACTTTTGGCAATTTGTATAAGATTTTTCACAACATGTTTGCTTAATTAAGTTTAATTAAATGTGGGCGGCACGTGGTAGGTTCAGTGCTCACACATCCGCTCTTGCTCACACGTGGACGTACAGGAAGATTTCGATTATTTTGACTGTCGTCTGCAGTAATTAAATTGACTTAATTTGATTTTGTGTAACTGGCAGCCACTTGAATCATTGCAAGTGTGTCACTACAAGAGGCACTTATGGCACAGCCCGCTCCTTCTGCCTACACCCCCACCCCTAGCCCAGCTGCTAAGCTCTTGCTCTTTATCTCTTTATTGCTTACAGAAAAGTGGGGGCTCGCCACTTATTAGACTGAGGTCCGCCTACCCCACTTCTGAGAATTTTTATTTGCCTTTCGCATATACGGGTAACTTTTTGCAGCTGTCGTGCATAATCCTTTGCTCTATTTCTTTTTATTTTTCATTATACGATTCATGTTTTGTTTTTGCCAATTTGTTCTGCATTTAAAAAAAATTTTTTCCGTTTGCTTCATTTTTTTTTTTTTTTGACTCCAAAAACTACAAAAGTTGGTCGGCATTATGCGACATTCGGTCCCGCTTTTAGGGACTTATTCTGCTGCTGCTGCTACTTAGCACTGTTGCCACAGGAATTTTTTTTTGCTAGTTTTTCACAATCCGCTCTGCGCTCGAAAAGTGACAAAAGTAGGTTGACGGCTGCCGCAAACCCAACTAACGAACTGAACCACACCTTAGGGTGTCTTCTAAACTGATTATGTGCTTGCAGTCTGCTCATTGTTGTTGTTGTTGTTGCTGCTGTTGCTGCAGCCGGTGGTGTGTTGTCGCTCGTAAAATATGCAAACAAAGCAGGTAACCTAAACGCGCGCAAAGTGCAATATACAGCAAATGTGTTGCATATCAAAGTGTTGCAGAGACAGCTTTAAGCCATCAGCGTCAGGACCTGCATAAAAAGCGGAGTTGAAAGTTTTTGCTGCACACTTTGTGACTCTAAATAAGCCGACGTTCAAGGTTTCTTAGTGCATTGGACAAAACAACAATTGCGTGGGAAAATACGATTTATGCATACCCAATTTGAAATTAAATAGAATTAGGGTGTTTCCTTTTTTGCCGTTTTTGTTATAGAAAGAAAAGCTTTAAAAAGAAGCCAATTCGCTCATGTGATCGGGACAAAGTTTTGGGAAGCTGTCATGCACAGCAGATTTTTATGCACAGCTTCTGGTAATTAAACTTAATTAGACACAGAAGAGGACATGCCTAGCCTCTTGATTACGCACAAGTTATGTGAGCTTAGAACTCCATTATTAAGCAGCATTAGCGTAATGACAAACGTATGCAGGCAACGTGTCGCCTAGAAGTTGGCAATTCTGCTGTTGCTGTCGTCGTTATTGTTGTTGCTGTTGCTGTTTGCACGGGGCTTGTAATTATTTGCTAAGCGCAATTGAAGTTTTAAATTTTAATTGCGGCTTCACACAAGCCATCACACACACACACACTCACACACACACGCATATATACATGCACTCACACTCACAAATGTCGATAGTTATTAAGGGCACAGCCGACACTCGCTGGACACTCCCATGCAAAAACGACATGAACATGACCGCAGTGTGCTGCAGCTCGTACGTCTGCGGTTGGCAAGGAAGTGTTCGTACATTCCGTTGCAATTGCTGCGCTGTTGCGTTGTTATTTGCAACATCATTGACTGCTGCGGCGACCCTATGTGCTACGGTTGAGGCTGCAGCTACTGCCTCTCTCGTACACACACGATTGTCGACTGCCAACTGCGCGATGTTGACCCGCATAATGATGGCCGAAATGCGACAGAGTGGCTCCATTAGTGTAATAAATGCTAATTTCATGTCACTTGGCTTTTGTGCTTAATGCTTATTAAAATGCCTGCCAGCGTGCACACACCGCACATAAACTTGCCTCAGCGAGTCCTCAGCGGGTCTCACAGTTGTCTCGTTTTCCGTATGTACTTAAAAATTCTTAAAGTAATGTTTGGCGTTGCCATTGGCTTAAAGCGTTTTTTATTGGCAGGAGCTTTGTGCTTTACCTCAATTGCTATAAATTCATTTAGAAGCGATGGCAGAAATGTCCTTGTGCTCGTGCGCTTGTTTAACAACATAGAAGGACAAATATTTCATTTCGTTGCTTCGTTCGTTTCTGCTCTCGTTTGCTTTTCGTACTTTGTTTTTTTGGTTTTTTTTTTGCTACTGTGGAGCATAAGCGAACCATTAACTTGATTTATATTTTGCCATGACGGTAAGCTTTAAACACACTTACGTATAAAGCTGAAGAACGCGCGACACATGTGTGTGTGATCGTGCATAAGTGTGTTCATCTGTATGTGTTTACGCTACATTTCACAAGACTCGGGTTCCGTGTATTTTGAAATTTTGTACTAAAGCAGCGCAAATTTTTCATCAGCGGGTAGTTAAGTCAGCTGAAGTGCCATAGAAATCAGTTGTGGCTGCCGTCGCTATAAATGAAACACATTTACAATGCCTTCTTTTTGCTTTTTTCGTATGTAGCATCATTTTCGTATTTTGTTATCGTTGTAAGGAATGCCTGTAACTTGCTTTTTAATTTTTCATCTTCGTAGGCGCGTGACACGAGGTGGCAAAGCACATTTGCCGGTCTATGATTAGCGAAAATGGTTTCGTGTTAAGCTAAGCCATCAAATGTGACTTCAAATGTCGTTGATCGATATTTCAGTATGTTTATGAAATTGTTCGAGAACTTATATAATAACTTCCTGCAGCTTTTTATAGTTTTGATAATTATTGGCATCAGCTTACTAGATCTCAAATTATTAACAACCTGGAACTTTCATTTACGCACATTTGTGATTTATGTGGCATGTTAAAGCCGTTAAGTTTTCTCCTTTATGAAGAAGAAATGATGCGACGCCAAGAACTGAGCAGGCAAAAAACCACTTGAACCGTCTCGCAATAAATCACACTTTATAAATCACAAACACATTCGAAAAATGAACTTCACGACGGCAAACGCCAACCGCCGATCGTCAACAAATTTGCTTGAGTTTTGAAAATTGCGGCGCAGCTGAGCTTCAGCAAATTTCTCGCTTTGAGTATGCGACAGCAAGCGCCAACAGCAAAAGCAAACAAACGCAAAGCCACAAAATTGCTGAAAATAAAATAGTTGAACATTTTGCAAAACTGCCTGCGGCCGAATCGCAATTCACAGCCGCACCATTGCATAGTTTTGGACGCCATAAATGAGCGAAATGCGTGCAAAGCTGGTAGCTTAGCTTCGTAGCTGGAGCGAGATGTGGCAAATGCCAGATAAGTGGTGCTGCTGTTGTCGTTGTTGGTAGTTATTATTCATCAGCGAGTAGGCTACAGTGCCTGACACCAGTCCGACACGCGCAATTGAACTTATGCCAAAATCGTACAAAATTTTGCTAATGTTGATTTGTGCGTTCAGTCTTATGTTTTTCGAGCAGATTTACCATTTTAAAAATGAAAGCATGCAGTTTTACGCGATTTAATTTTAGAACAAGTCAAATGACTATGGATTTTCTTTCATTTACGCCATACATACGCCACGTAAGTTGACGCTAATTAAAACAATTCCTCGGCTGCGAGGAACATTTCATGTTGACATATCCGGCGTAATTAGAGGTAGTAGACGCAAATGCGGGTGCGATCGTTAAGGTTAAACATAACAAAAAGGAAAATGACTTCATTAGCTGAAGAGTATTAAAAATTTTTCGTGGTGCTGAGAAAAAAGGCTTAAGAGCTTAAACAGTTTCTGGTAGACAAATCCTAAAATAAGGTTAAATAAACAGAAAACAAAAAGAATGTGAACAGCTTACGGGGGGGCGTTGTTACACGTCTTGACTATACAAGCCATTAATGTTGCGCATACGCCGCGTTGTGCATAACAACAAAAGAAGAAAAAGAAAAGCGAGGGTGTAGAAAATCTTAAAGCAATTCTCTGCACATTTTCTTATACTGAACTCACCATTAAACCAAAACAGCTCAGGCAAAACAAAGCTCACAAAAAACAATATTGCCGGTTGGCTTTGGTTTCGTTTGGCTTTGCTGTTGCTGACACTGGCGCCAAGATTGGCGTCGGGCGTCGCTGCAGCTAATAAAAACCAAACGCGCACAAACCAGCAAACGATTTAGCAGCAAACATTGTAACCATTTGTTGCTGTTGTTCTGGCCGTTGTTGTTGTTGTTTGTTAGGTTGATTGCTCAAATGCCATTCAACGGCGCAAATATTTATGTATACATATATTTTTATTGTTTTTATTGTTCCTGCATGTTATGCTGGCGAAAGTTTCCGTGTTAAGTTTCTTAGCACTTTGAGCGAGCAAATGTCGTCAAACCCGTTTGCACTTTGCGCAAAGTGTAGTTAAAATTTTGTGTATTCTTTTCTTTTTCAACATAAGATTGCGTTTGATTTTAACTTAACGTACTTTTGGAATTTGCTTTTTGTAAATGGTTATCGTTACAACTAAGTTTTGCACATTTTTGGTTGCCAAAATTTATTCACTAACGTTTTTGACAGCCATTGACTTTGCCAAACATTTGGATGTCTTGACGCAAAACGTTGCTTGGGATGCGTGATTAAGCCGGTTGAATTAACTTAATTCGTTCAGCTGCCATCCCATTTACACAGCTTGTCAAAGATAGTTTTGATTACTAATTATAATTTATTTTTCTATATTTCTATATTAAGGATGTATGCGCCAATAAGGTGTTTTGTGCTTTGTGCTTAGCATGCACACGAGTGCCATAATCGATTGGAGTGCTTTCTATAGAGTTTATTTTGTATTCTGAATTGTGCGGTTTACCGCAACTTATGTAATAAACAAGGAACTTATATTTAAAATCCGTCATAACATCGTCATATTAATCCAAATCTAAAAGTAAGTATATATAAACTAGAAAGGCAGGGCTATAGTCGGGCGTAACCGACTCTATGAAACCCCTATCCAAAACTGAATATATTATTTTGTGGGTTTAATATTTTGTAAGGATGTTTAAAGAAAAAAAATTTTTTTTTAGTTAAAACCATTTTTCGGCTGATTGTTCCTATGGCAGCTATATGCTATAGTAAACCGATATTCAAAATATTCAAGACTATGATTGGATATTACTTAAAATCATTAAGTCCAAAATGGTAACGATATCTTAATAAACAAGAAAGTTTTTCTCAGTAAATGTTGTTTTTCGGCCGATCGTTCCTATTGCAGCTATATGTTATAGGTCGAATATCGAAAAAAATAAACTCGTTATGCCTATGGATTGGGAGAGTCTACGTGCAAAATTTGGTGGTTGTAGGTCTTACCGTTTCCGAGATCCGTTTGTTCATACAGACGGACAGACAGACGGACGGACGGACATGGCTAGATCGACCCGCCTTACGGTGCTGATCAAGAATATATGTACTTTGTGGGGTCTGCCACACCTCCTTCTGACCGTTACATACATTTGCACAACTTTAATATACCCTTCACCATTTTTTGGTACAGGCTACAAAAATAAGAAAACAATTGGAAAAAGCTATTTATAAACTTTTTCTATCAGCCAATAAATTTTCAATTTTCTTAGAAAATTTGCAATTTAATTATGCCAAGCTAGTATCTGAAGCTTTCCTATGCAGCAATGCAGTCAAGGCAAAATAAATTATTTATGTGAGCATTGCTGATGACAAAGTCGAGGGCGACGTTTAACAGTCGTAGAGGGATGTCTAACGCCGTAATTTAAAATTAAATTTGGGGCAGTCAATGGATTGAAAATTGAATGCTTTATTTCAATTTGTGCGATAAATTGGCGAAATGATAACAAACAGAACCATTAAATGAAATTATGCTGCCATCAAACCAAAATACTAAACAAGTCTCTTAGATAAACCATTGTAGATAATAGAAATGGTTAAAAATTCAGACTTTATGCGAGTTTGCGTAACTGTATTAACTCAAAATTCAATGATCATGAAGCAAATCAAAATCAAAGGCGATAAAAAAACCAAAAAAAAAAACAGAAAACAAGTCGGGTGTAAGCGAAAATCAATGGAATCGAATTTTGATTGCTTTGAAAAGCATAAACAAAGCTGTTCAACGCCTCACAAACAAGCCCATCAATGAAGTCTATTCTAATGTGTGAACTCCCACTTGATTTGTTATGCAGCCACACTCCGTCCCGCTCGACAACTCTTGTTCACTCACACACTAAATGCAAACAAAATCTCTGATTGTTATTTGCGCAAATTGCGAAAATATTTGTAATCAACTAGCAGCCCGTTCGTCCGCCCTCTCTCTCGTATGCTTGCTCGTTCGCTTGTTCAGTCGTTCGCTAGTTCGTTCTTTCGTTCATTGGGTAAACACTTTCGCCGGTTTTGGCTGCTGCTCTCTACTCTGCACAAAAGGTTTGCCATGAATTTTTAAGCTTTGTGCGTCTGTCTCTAATTTTTTTTTTATTTTTGCGACTTTTTGCTGTTATTTTGTATGCCACAAAAAATGTGCGCAAAGTGCAACTGTGCAAATATTTTTGCTATTTTTCCTGTTAGTGAAAATATATATTACTTCTCTTCTTTTTTTTGTTGTCTTGTTTTAGCTTTCGTTTACTCTTACTTTTTCAGTTCATTTGTGCTGCAAATATGCACTGTTTGCTATTGAAAGTTCAAAAGTGTTGAAAATCTTTTGCGCTTTGTTTTGTTTGCTTAACGCTTGTGGTGCATATCTGGGCGCGGGTGTGGTTTGTGCGTGGATGATTGAGTAAGTGTGATTTTTCTTTGATTTTAAGAGGGTGAGTAGTTTATGTACTAAGCTTGCACAGCTGTGAATATTTTTAACAGTTTTTACAGAAAATGTGGTATGACGCGAGTGCAGCACTTTTCGAAGTCTTTCCTTTGGTCCTTAGGGATGGCGAAATAGATAATATGATAGTTTGGATCAAGAGTCAACTTTATGGTTGATTGTGTTCTTCCAAGGCAGTACTTGTTGACGCATGACAATCTGCAATTGCAAGGATTCTTCTGTGATATAAAATTATCACATTCGCTGATGATACTTCGCAGATGCCGTAAGATCAATTGAACTGGGTGATTCTCCTATAAAGATGTAGTACTACTCGCATATGCGGATGATATTGAAGAAGTTACATTTCAGAAAGGTTATGAAAATTACAAACAAGAACAGCATCAGGCTTATTACCCAACTTCAAATTTCTCTCTTTTCGAGAAACCATTCTTGGGTTCGGCGTCTACTCACAGCATCCTCTTCGTTAATCACACAAATTTTTCGACATGTTCTTGCAGAGATTTAACCTTCTTTATAGTAAAAAGCATCACATAGATTATTCTTCAGATATTTCATTAATTTTCAAATCAATATAACTTTTAACACAAATTACAAAACTGTTTTCACAAAAAATATAGCCTGAAATATCACCTTTAAATCGTATTAATGTTGCACGATATATAGGTATGAACACCATTTAATGTGAAATGGCGGATACTTTTTAAATCACACAATATATCGCTGCTATTGATTTGGTAAAAAAAGAACCCCTTACTGCCGTCGTACATGATAAATACGCCAATACCTATGATGATATAGATAACAAATGAATGTCAAAGAAATGTTAAAAATAATTTTATTTCTGCTTATTTTTTTAGGTTGTTTACTTATTTTGCGCCATATTCCCTGTTGTCTCGCTTGTCTGCCGCCGCCATTTAAGACTTACACATCCACAAAGCTCTTTAGGAAAATATTTTTATTTTTGCACATTTCTTGCTTCTTGGTTCCATTTTGCAGTCCATTTTCTTGGGATGTTACGAAACTTGACGTTGCAAACTATGCAACACATGCAGACAAAAGACCAAACTTCCTCTCAACAAACTTTACGCAACTTAGAAATTTTTTACTTGCACATCACGCCAAGGCAGGCGTTGCTGCTGCAACTTGCACGCAATAAGTTGCATTTAGTTTCGCTTGGCCGAGATACGAGTACCAAGTGTATTTTCCACCTTCATCATTATTTTCTTTGTTCTCCCCTTATTTAGCTGTTATTTTTTACAACTTTTATATAAACTTTAATGCGCTCGTCCTTAGTTTTCTTGCAGACACTTCCCTTCAGTTTTTTTTACATTTCCATTTGTGTTATGCTACTAAAATTTTGAAGCATTTTAAGCGCTTTAAATTGAGTAAGTAAACAAATTTAAAATAAATTAAATTGTATCTGCATAAATCGAAATTATGTGCAATTTCCCGGAGTAAGCTCATGTGTGCAAAATGCTTAAAAAAAAATGAAATTTTTAGCTAATAAAATTTTTCACAAAAATTTATATGCTGCGAAAACTAATAAATTTTTCCCATATGGTAATAAAAATCAACATTGGAAGCAGGCGTCATAGCATATAAGTACCAAAATAAAACATGTTATAAAAGTGAAAAAAAAAAAACATAATCGAAATATGTACATATACATGTATTTATAAACAATAAAGAAAAACAATTTGTTGTGTCTGTTTGGGGCGAAACTTTTGTAATTTAAGTGCCATTCGTTTGGCAATTTTCGTCGCAAATGCATTTGGCTGTCGCGCCGTAGAAATGTGGGTATGGGTATAAATTAAAACGTAATTGAAAAGTTTGCGAGCTATTAAAAAAAGAAGTTAGGATGAAGCAAAATTACAATTTCGAAATATATAAAAATAATACTCTTGAACCTTGCTTTTTTGGTTAGTATTGAGTTATAGAGGACCAACCATTTAAAGCTGAAAATACTCGTATACAAAATAAAAAGTTTTAACATTTGGCTTACAAACGTTAATGACACACATTTTGATCGAAAGTACTGACTTCGAATTAAACAGTTCAACCAAAAGCAGTCAAAAATTAAGCTCAGTATTAGTCATATAGGGGCTAATATTTAACAGATTATTCACGACGATTTAGTTATTAAAGTTTGACGCGAGAAATTTAAAATTTGCTTAATCGAAATCACGATGTTTTTTTATTCTACATTGCATTGTGTATTAAGTTAGAATGATGCTTGCGTTTCGTTTTTTAGTGTGTTAGCGATGCTTTAATCGAGTTTGTGCAGTTTAAGTTGCGAGCTGGGCCTGACAGTATGCAATTATATGAAATAAGCAGAACGAAGCACAACGTACTTATGCGCGTGACGTGAATATCAAAAAGCATCAAAGCTGGAAAAAGGCAAAGCTAGTATTTTATGAGTATTGCGAGAAATGCGCAATTTGTTAGCAAAGTATTGCAAGAACTGCATGCAGCTGACGATTGCGTATTCTTCTTTGCTCAAGCCTGGGTGTAGTAAAGAAGCAACTCACCCCCACATGCGGATGTGGTTGCCTAAGCGTGCGTCCTTTATGTCGCCAGCATAAAATGCAATTACGACAATTGTTTATTCGTTTTTGCAGTGCGGTATTTTTAATACGCTTGTCGCCTTGATTGATATAAAAAAATTGTTCCACTAGTTAAAGTTAAAATGACCCCGATATGAAGTCGGTCAAAGTCATTCCAATCTAAGCATACCTGGTTAACTGTTGAGCAACACATTCAAAAGCTTTGGATGTAAAAGTTAAGCAAGGAGATATGCGTCATTGTAAATATTCACTTCTTCGCTGTATTAATTTTTAATCCGCAAGCTGTCCAGCAGCATACACAATAAAAATGAATTAACTGGAATCTCTGAATTCGTGACACATTTCGCAGTACACATTCAGTCTGGTTGTTTTTTGTTTTTTTGTTTTTGCAGGTAAATGCTACGCTTAAAAGCTTTTAAAATGCGCATATTAAATATTTTATCGCTTTACAAATTAATCGAGATTACGCATTTGGGCTTTGGAGCAAACTTAAAATTTGTAAACGCAACCACAATGGAACCAGCAATAAAAAAGAATCAATAAAAGCAGCATGGTCAGCCGATTTTGTCATCGTTATATTTTTATATGCTACAAGTATAGTACATAGATGATAACCCTATAACGATGAGGGGATTGCCGCTGATGATGTTGGTAATTTTGCTGCTGACAATAATTGTATTCATGGTAACGATTTTAGTAGTGCTGATACTGATACAAAATTATTTGTGGTCTCAGCTCAAGCTCTCCTCTGCAACTATAAATAAGTTAAATCCCAACCAGGCAATAGAAATATTTATTAATCAAAATATTCATATTTAAATATTCATCAAGACTTTATCTACATTTATATTGTTTTTCCGTTCGTTTAAACGTATGCACCTGCACCGGAATTCCTCATTTAAATTTGAACAATGGTAGATATTGAGCGCATATTCGCTTGCTTAAGAGTACTTTACTTCCTGTGCTAAACGGATTCATGAATAAGATAGGTCATAAGGTAAAGCTTTTACTTGTTATTTTATTTTTTACTCACGTCGTGCTGGGGAACTATCCTGTGTTTAATAACACGACATTCACGTAAACCTGCATGTAATATTTTTAAATATTTAAATTTTGTTTGCCCAACTAAGTTTTATTCGTTGCAGATATGGTTTGAAAATTTCGTACCGTCGATTAGACTTTTAAAGCGTAACCAGGTTGCCACAGCAAACACTTTGAATGCTAAGCATGTTAAGAGCAGCTGTCAAGCTGTGACGGCCTGAAAGCTTCTTTTAAAGTTAGTTAAAAAGTAAAACATTTACATTATTTATAAGTACAACAGGGAAAATTTTTTTGCGCACCTGTAATGATGCTAAGTGTTAAGAACATGGCAACCAAATTGCTCGAAATGTATCGGCCACCTTGCAGGTAAATTGAATTGACATAGTTCAGACATTATTAAAGTCATATTATGTAGATTTCGAGGCAACAGCTGCAGGAGCAACTAGGCTGGGACCACACGTACACACGTTGTCCATGTGTGCGCTTCTGAAGCAGAAGGCTGTGCCAGTGCGCCTTGCAAAGTAAGTTTATTTAATTCATTTTGAGTTGCAACAACAGTTTTATTTTCATTGATTTTTCGAAGCACGTTTTTTGCCCTGCTTTTGTCTCTGGCTAAAAAAGAATTGTAGACAAACTTGCTCAGTCGGTTTTTCTGCGAGATGCTTTCGGCAGTGATTTACATTTTCCATTTTGTTGCTTTGTTTGCTCACTGTGAGAGTTTAGCAGTTGTCCCTGGGAATTAATTTCAATGTTTTAATACTTGAATAATTTATAATTTAATTGACAACATTGTTAATGGCATTAATGTCAAAGTTAGGATTACTCGAAATGAAAGGTCGAAAAGTTGTGTAAAACTGATTCTGCAAATATGTCAATCGCTTAAACAGCTTAAACTCAAACATTGTGAAAACTTCTACCCCATACGATTATTAGCACCTACGATAAGCTGTATTAGGAGGAGGATGAGTTCAGTTGTCAATTATGCAGCAATAGAATAGTTTTTGTGTCTGCTGTTCTATTGAGCTATTCTGAGAGCCATGGGAGAGGAGTTCTTTAATGCCTACTGACTCCATCCGTTACACCCGTATGTGATGAGAATTTATTTTCTTACCTTTTCCACCTCCTCAAAAATAGAATTTAAGAAAGAATTTAGTATAAGTTGAATTTTAGAGAATAATGGCTTATTCTAATCGTAATTCTTGGGGCACCGCGAAAATCGTCGATGTACTGAGCTGATGAGTGACTTTCATTGAGTTGTGCAATTTTAATGGGAGAATAAAATAAATGTATTCACTTTTTTTTTTTTTTTTTTTAAATTTTACTGTATAATTTTTTGTGAGTGTATAGACTACTACTAGACCGTAATATTTACAATAAAGACACTATGAATTTTTAATATTTTACTATAAATTACTTTTATTAAATGACGATTAAAAGAGCCCTTTAGTGACTCCATCACGGCAACAGGCAAAGTTTTTGAATATCATTAGATAGCTACAACCTTTCATTTTGGTAAACTCACTGTGCTCACTGCTCATGGCAGAGTAAAACTTTTTGAGTTATTTCGAAAGATTTTGAACTTTGACAAAATCATTGCCAACTTCTTGAATTTTGCGTACATTCTTGAGTTACACGAACACCTGAGCAAAATGTTAGCAAACACAAAGTATTTCATTAATCTGTGAGCAATTTTAATAACCGAGCCAGCAATTACGCAACTTATAACTGCATTTATAATCGCTTTAAAACTTGATTGATCTAATTATAGTTCAGTGCGCACAGTTTTCGGCACAGACGACACTAATCAAAAATCGTTTAACTAAGTATAGGCCCACTCGCTGGCCAAGTCGGCAACTAATCCAAGGCGAGTAGAGTCAAAGCCAAAGTAGCTGGCACCGAACTCGCCAAGTTTGAAAATGGAGCCAGGCCAAGGAGTGAGCGTAAATTAGTACTTCAAAGTGTTGTCCTTCTTACCTACAGCAGTACATCGTGTTATTAGCTGCTGAATGCTAAGGAGGATGTTTGCGAATCTTCGGGCAAAAGTAAAATGTGTATATGTAATTATTTAAAAAGTAATTTTCACAGCTGCCGTTTTTTTGTTTTTGTTTGGGTTTCTTTATAATTTAATACAGTCTTAGAAAAGCTTAAAGGGAGCTAAACAACATTTCAATAGTCAGACTATGATTTTTATTGCTTGTTGTATTTGTACATTGCTGTCTATTTCTGAAGCTAACTTTGTGATTTCAAGCGATCTCGAGCAGAGTTGATTTTAGTTGTGCAGAGTCGAGTTGCTGCCGCACAACAACTTTTTTGGAGTGGCTTCCTGTATATAAAAAACAAAAAAATCAAAAATAAATGAAAACTCAGTGCTGCATAAAAGAATTAAATGCATTGGCTATTTCTGCACTCCGTGTTGTGTATCTCTAAATTCTTAACTTCGTCTTCGAACTGTCTTAATGCGAAATAAAGGAATTCACAAAGGATGTCATTCCATGCCGTTAACTTTTATGCATTGCTGCCAATTCATGAAGCTTAACAGCTAGCAGAGTGCTTCTTCCAGGAATATTAGCAGTATACATATGTATGTTTGTATGTATACGTGCATGTGTATGTATATGTCTGGAATACTCCTATGTGAGTCCTGTAAAACTCTACTGCTTGTGCGCTCTTTTGAGCTGTTCAAAGTAGCATGTCAACAATAATGGCCAAACAAAATCTTTCTCAGTTGCAACAATGAAAACACAACGTTCCAAAACGGACAAATGCCTTCTTACTGCTCAATCCAATCCAAACGGTCTAGGTATCCTGAAAATATTCTACACGAACTCTCACTAAGTTAAAGCTAGCAGAGAGAAGTCAAGTATTGTAGCGCTCTCACTTCGCATGACGTTAATTATCGAAGTAGTTAAATGGATTGCATTGTAGAAAATTTAAAATGTCTACCATGACGATGCGTATAGCAAGGACTATCATAACTGATTGATGCAACTTTTGTTTGCGTTTATCTAATTGCCTATGAAGTTTGTTTGTTTGGGATTTCGCTATTGGTGATGATGCAAACATAATCTGATCGCATTGAAATGAGTAACAATAGGAATCCTACAATATCATTACATGCGCCTCTATACGCAGAATAAAAGTTTTTTTTATTGCGCTTGCGTAGTATACAATTCAATAATCAAAGTTAAACGATGGTGGTCTCTTTGAAAGATTCTTTTTTTTTTAATATATATACACACTCCCACCAATTGTTTTACATTCAATTTTTATCAACTTGACATTCCAACAAACTCTTTTCAGCTAATTACTTTTCAGTTATACGCTATTAGCTCGCAAAGCCATTTAAAATTTTAATTAGCGTACATTGGGCCAAAAAGCAAATCATTCAGGCCAGAATGTAAAGCAGAGCACTTGCTGTTATCTGTTGCTACTCGTACTCGTACAAATTAATTAAATGCATCAACAATTATTATTTGATAATTTCAAACATAACCCAAATGAATGGCAATGAATAGCATTCCACGCAATTAAACGCACAAATAAGCATTTTTTATCGTTTTTTGTAGTATTGGAGTGTCATGTCGTAATAAATTGGCTTGTAAGTGCAGTTTAAATTTTTTTATTTATTCACAATTTTCATTTCGATGGATAATTGTATTGAAAATTTGTGAGACCAGTACAAAAACCAAAAAGCTTTTGTGTTTGATTTGGTTGCAGTTTTATTTATTTTACTGAATTGTTTGTGATCAACGGCGTAAGGTGCTGCTAAAATTCCCTGTATACTTTTTATGCCCTGTACCAAAAAATGGTAAAGGGTATATTAAAGTTGTGCAAATGTATGTAACGGGCAGAAGGAGGCGTGGCAGACCCCCCAAAGTATATATATTCCTGATCAGCATCGAAAGGCGAGTCGATCTAGCCATGTCCGTCAGTCTGTCTGCCTGTCTGTATGAACAAACGGATCTCGGAAACTGTAAGACCTACAACCACCAAATTTTGCACGAAGACTCTCCCAATCCATAGGCATAACAAGTTTATTTTTTTTTCTCGATATTCGTCCTATAACATATAGCTGCCATAGGAACAATCGACCGAAAACCCACATTTAGTAACTAAAACCATTTTGTTTTTCAAGGTATCGTTACCAAATTATGTATTTAATAGTTTTACCTAATGCCCAATCACATATCTAAAAATTATGTATATCGGATTACTATATCATATAGCTGTCATAGGAACAATCGGCCGAAAAACAACATTTATTGAGAAAAACTTTTTTGTTTATTAAGATATCGTTACCAAATTTTGGATTTAATTATTTTAAATAATATCCAATCATATTCCTGAATATGATAAATATCGATTTACTATAACATATAGCAGCAATAGGAACGATCGGCTGAAAAATGCCGGTTACGCCCGACTATAGCCCTGCCTTTCTAGTTTTTTTTTGTGACATTTAAATGTCTATGCTTTGAGAACAACGATTTTCCATACACATAATGTAAGGCTATTTTGCCAAATTAAAAATTGTCTTTTGCATTTCGTAATAAAACTTATTTGTGCAAGCGAATTTGAATCACACAAAAGTCAACTTTTGTATCACATTTACACTTATTACAGTCTTTAATTGCATTTTAACAAATCCTATAGCAAATGTAAAATTGAGTCCGTCCCTTCTTTTGTTTGCATTCTGCATTCAAATTAGACAGAATGCAAACCACTAAACAGAGAAGGCACTTTATATTTACACTTCTAAAACTTTGACATTTAAAATAACGCAGAACAAAGTCTCAAATGTAGATTATTACATAATTTGTTTATAATTACATTCTTGTGGTTAAATGAGTATAATGGGAATTTTAGAGTTGCATGTGAGGCAGTGTGTTTGGTGTGTTTTTGTGTTTACTGGGTCGTTTTGTGTCGAATCAAATGAAAAACTTCTCATTTCAGCATATTTATACCCTGTACCAAAAAATGGTGAAGGAGTGTCAGACCCCACAAAGTATATATATTCTTGATCAACATCGAAAGGCGAGTCGATCTAGCCATGTCCGTCAGTCTGTCTGCCTGTCTGTATGAACAAACGGATCTCGGAAACGGTAAGACCTACAACCACCAAATTTTGCACGAAGACTCTCCCAATCCATAGGCATAAAAAGTTTTTTTTTTTCGATATTCGACCTATAACATATAGCTGCCATAGGAACGATCGACCGAAAACCCACATTTAGTAACTAAAACCATTTTGTTTTTCAAGATATCTGACAGTTTTAGCTATATTCGATAGTTTTAGCTAATGCCTAATGACTAATATTATAAATATCGGTTTACTTTATCATATAGCTGCCATAGAAACAATCGGCCGAACAATGGATTTTTCTAAAAAAAATAATTTTTTTCTTGAGAGATCCTTACATAATGAATACAAAATATTAAAGCAACAAAAAAATATATTCAATTTTGGATTGGGTACAGGGTTTCCTATAGTCGTCCTATAGTCGTTCTAGTTAAGTTTTATATATGCTTAAACTTGGCCATCAAACGGAATTAAGAAAATGGATAAAGCGAAGTAAAACATTTTGGCTTACATTTACTCAAATACAAACTATTCAGATATCCGATTAGCATATCCTCATATTTTCCGGCAAATTTTATGTTGTCTGAGTATATCCTGCCTGCTTCCTTTAGTTTTTTTTCGTGATGATCATTGTCCTTCCGCCCTATGCTCATGTTATCTTCATATGACGATTTAATATTACCATTTAGGCATTAGATGTGTGCTTGGCATGCAACGACGCTCCGACGAGAGTACATGAGTGGGATTGAAGGGTAAGTGTGCGAGTGAGTGGCTGTCCTCTTGCCTCGTTCTCCGGTCGTCGGCCGGTAAGTGTGTTTATCATTATCACACATGACTTGCTCTAAATGGAAACACTTTATTTGTGTGCGTGCGTGTAGTTCGCAAATGTTAATTAACGCATAAAACGCAGCCAACGAGATTCGAAGTGTTGTGGCAACGGCTGTCCGTGCTTTTTGTTTTAGAACACGCCTGGGGCACAGCCTTCTTCTACAAGAAGAATTCTTAAAAATCTTTTCATGGATATACAAGAAAGTTTGGTTCACACTTTAACAGATTTTACTTTTTGCTTTGTGTTTATATTTCATTTTCCTCGGGTACAAGAAGTTGATTTATTGACGCGCATGCCGTTTATCGTTTCCGCCTGCGCTGCCAAAGCCTCGAGATACCGTTTCGAACCACTTCTGCTCGCAACAAAGTATTTGCAACCTTGGCAAAGTTTTGCTTTGTTCAGACAAAAGCGGATTTCTTTCCGTCGTTTCAATCTTCTTTATTTTTTTCCGCTTTCACTTGAAGCAAAGTTACAAAGTCAACAATCGATACGCGCTTTTTCGTCCCTTCACGCGTTTTTCACCAATTTCCAGAGCCCCTCATTTAAGACAATGTTTAACTTTGTATTTTCGCCACTATTTCAACTCCCACTCCACTCCACTGCCAACTGTCGAGCGCATTAGTGTCTAAAATTTCAAAAATTTTTTTTACTTCAAAAACCTTGCCCCAAGTTGGTATAAGTATTTCTAGTTCTGTATCATTTTGCTTTGCATTTTGCGCAATGTCTTGAAATTTGTTTTAAATTGACAAAGCAAAGCCTTCGTCCTGCGTGTGTTCTGTTTGTGGGTCGTTTTTATCACCTGCTAATAATGCTCACCATTTCTTTGCTTGTTATTTTGTTCGTTTTTTATATTTTAGATTAAGATACTCTGTTTAATGGCTCTTGGCACGCAACGCAAATTAATGCAAATTGCGCTCGACGACATTTTATTAAAATTTCGCAGTTTTACTTCATGATTTAAGTTAGAAATATTTGCAACAAAATAATTCGTAAAAAATGTGTTTACAGCTAAAAATAAAAAATAAATTCAAAAAATCCGAAAAGTCCTTTGCATTCTGTTAATTTCACATTTTATGCTTCTTAAGTTTAAGCCATTTGTCATGTTTCTTGGTCTCTGTTTTGTTATTTGATGCTAAAACATTGGCTTGCGGTGACAATTTGATGGTCGCTCTCCAGCTGCTGCTTACTTTCTTCACGCTGTTTATTAAAGAATGTATACTATACTCAGTGAATAATTTTTTATAAGGAAATCAGTTTTGAACTATTCAATTATGCTAAAACATAACACCTGACTGGATGCTTTACTGGCAGGGATATTTCTCTTGTATTGTATGAAGCTTAAACATACACACTACTCCTGTGTATTCGCAATTTGAATTGGCTGAATCATAATTTATTTCACTGATTCCTTTCTTTAAAGTGTTTCTATAAATATAAATCCCTTAAATGAATCCTGCACTTGTTCAAGTTCTTTTAAAACTCTAAATTAGAGAAGATGCTTAGTTAATAACAAACACACCACGAATATTCACACAGCATTTGGCATTGACAGCATTTGTGAACATGTCAAAAGTTATTTTTCCCCTCAGCACTCCCTCGAGTATAAACTTTGTTGAACATGATGTATAATATATTTGCGAACGTTCATTCGTTTACTATATGCTAAAAACCTTTACAATAAAAGAAATACCACAACGCAAAACTTTAGTTACGTCAAGTCACGTATTCCAGACATACTCATTGATATGTGCAGATAACTTAACTTGCTTCCTTTTCTTATTTGCCTTATTTTTTTACGGTTGCGTGAGGTTTCCTATCAGAGGCTCCACATTTGATAGTCATGCAACGCCTGCAAAAAAGAAAAATGCCAAGTCAAGCCATGATTATTATCTTTTAATCTTTAGGGAGCGCGAAAGGAAATAAAAAAATAACATGAAAAAAAAAAGAAAACATGGAGCGAAGAGTCATGTAGTTTAATATTTTACATAGTTTTTATGTTGTTGCACTTTTACAAATTAAAAGCCATTATTGTATAAAATGTATAAAATATTTGTGTAAAAAAAAAATTAAGGCTGTGTATAACCTGCAACACATAAATTTATGTATTGTATTCAATTTAATTAGATGTTTAATAAAAGTTTGTTTTAAAAACTTTGCCTGAAATGTAGTTAATTATTTTTTATGTACATTGCTATGTATAACTAGAAAGGCAGGGCTATAGTCGGGCGTAACCGACTATAGAAAACCCTGTACCGAAGCAAAAACTTAATATATTTTTTTGTTGCTCTAATATTTTATATTCATTTTGTAAGGATATCTCAGGAAAAAAATTTTTTTTTTTTTTCAAAAACCCATTTTCGGCATATCGTTCCTATGGCAGCTATATGTTATAGTAAACCGATATTTATTATATTCGGGAATATAATTGGATATTACTTAAAACAATTAAATTCAACATTTGGAAACGATATCTCATTAAGCAAAAAAGTTTTTCTCAGTAAATGTTGTTTTTCGGCCGATCGTTCCTATGACAGCTATATGATATAGTAAACCGATATTTATTATATTCGGGATTATGATTGGATATTACTTAAAACATTTAAATCCAAAATTTGGTAACGATATCTTAATAAACAAAATAGTTTTTCGCAGTAAATGTTGTTTTTCGGCCGATCGTTCCTATGACAGCTATATGATATAGTAAACCGATATATAATATATTGAGATATGTAATTGGGCATTAGTTAAAACTGTTAAATCCAAAATTTGGTGGAGATATCTTGAAAAACAAAAGGGTTTTTGTTACTAAATGTGGGTTTTCACCCGATCGTTCCTATGGCAGCTATATATTATAGATCGAATATCGAAAAAAAAAATAAACTCGTTATGCCTATGGATTGGGAGAGTCTCCGTGCAAAATTTGGTGGTTGTAGGTCTTACCGTTTCCGAGATCCGTTTGTTCATACAGACGGACAGACAGACGGACAGACGGACAGACGGACATGGCTATATCGACTCGCCTTTCGATGCTGATCAAGAATATATATACTTTATGGGGTCTGCCACGCCTCCTTCTGCCTGTTACATACATTTGCACAACTTTAATATACCCTTTACCATTTTTTGGTACAGGGTATAAAAATTAGCAAAGCGCAACACTTCTGTCAAGTTGTAACAAAAAGTTTTACCGCGCTCACAATTATTTTTATTCAATTATAAACGAGAGTAGGGGAAATATACAAAGTTGAAGTTTTTACTTTTTCCTGAGCGTTCTTAAACTTTTTTCTTTTTGCTAATGTGCACACCAATAATTCAATTTTACCCGTGGCAGTTGCGTCATTTATAAGTGTATTCAAGACTTAATTCAGCCGTTTTGTCAAAAAAAGGAGAGATTCAGTAGAAGCCTTAAAAATTCACACACTGAATAGAAAGGGAAAAAATGTTTCATTTAAAAAAGTACAACCCATCGTACTTTCGAAGCTATACCTGCTTTTTTGTTGTCACGCTTGCGGGAGTTCGCAATGCCAATGTGGAGAAAACAACTCGTCGGCAAATAGGACTCGCTGTGCATGCAGTGGCGGAGGTGTTTGGGCTCTGTGGGTAGTTTTAGTACCTTGAAATTCGTGAGAAAAGACTTGCTCGGTAAAAGCAAAAATAGTTGGAATATCACTTAATTAAAAGCCGCCGGTAGCTAATTAGTATCATTAAAACCCCTATGCCAGAATGATAATTAATATGGCTTAGAAAGCTTTTTTAGGCGTCTGTATTCATTGTAAGTATTAGTTTAACAATATGACATTAGAACACGTACATATAAAACTGAATGTGAACCGAACTGAATCGAATAGAAAAGAGGGGATCACCATTGAGTGAGTGTGATGAGTCATGTGTCACAATGTGCGTATAAAGGAGTGGCTACACAGGTCAAACATTCGACGCAACAACGAACATTTCGGTGTTTTCTTCAGATATTTCGCGAACATTGAACATTCGACAAAGGGTCGCTGCTGGCGGCAAAATACTTGAATCGAAATATATGAAGAAAACTCCGAAATGTTCGCTGTTGTTTCTAAAATGATGTGCCTGATGTTGTGTCGAATGTTCAATGTTCGCCTCTCCATAACACTCTTAGAAAGTTGGCCCGGCTCCTCGTACTCGCAAACGAGACACGAACCGAGATGGTATATTATTTTGGGAAAGTTTAGAAAATGTATACCCGCAGTTGCCTTTGAATTTGTGAAAAACATCATGAATTTCAATTATTAAAGTAACAAAAATTTATTGAAGTCGAAGTCGTTTCTTTGTTTTGTAAAATGAGATAGCCCAGCAGCATGTCTCTTAATTGCATTGAGGGTAGCCGCACAAATTGTAGCGCCGCGATGCGACTTCTGCCACCACGGTGAGTGGCATTAAAGCTTAACGAGCTTATATCGATAAAATTAAGGCTGATGCAATAGAGAATACAACGCATGTGGGAGCTTGTTTGGGCAAGTCGGTGGTTGAGGGTCTGGGTGGTGTACGGCAATGCTGTAACATATTTTATATACGCTTCAGTTAGCACTCACTGAACAATGTTGGTATTAATCTTGCGCAAAAAGGACAATAAAGAAATATTTGCATGTATGCGACTTAACTCAACTCAGCTTGGTTCAGCTTTGCTCAATTTGATTCGACGCGCCTACAGCATAAGAGGAGTAGTCTAGTGACTAACGTCAAAATCATTTCGTTCTTTTGGATTTAATTTATTGATTAGTGCTGCTGCAAAAAAATGATGTGCCAATAAATAGCCTGTTGCTGTTTGTGCTTTTGCCTTTGTTATTGTTTTTGTTGTTGATGCAGCCATCAGCTTTCACTTATGGATTAAGTCATGAAGTGCTTTTGTGTTATTGAATCGTTGTGGCCAACAATTTAACTTGTGGAAAATAAAGAAACAAAACTGTTCTCAATCCGCGCTAGGAGCGGCGGATTTTTTCTTTGTTTTATGATTTTGCAATGGCAACGCACTCATGCATCTTTGCTGTTGGCGCCATTTTAACTGTTTACTTGTGCATGACACTTGAACTCTGGTATACTTCGTTGCACACACTCACCTTCATTAATAAGCGTGCAGCATTCTGCGCAACATATGCAGTTTAGTTGTGCGATGTCATCCCATACTGGGCATTCTGGGCCGGCATTGTACTGAATGACTGCAACGTAAAGCGGCCATAATATTAGCAACTCAAACATTATACCTTTAATTCGTTCTGAAGTCATGGCATGCACTTCCGTACATAGGGCTGCTGCAGCTGGCGAGTGACATCTTTCGTTATAAAAGATCTTTAACTACTCTTCAAGTCCCGCAATGGAAGGGCTCCATCTGCGACTATAAACAGCCAAACTACACTCATGCATTTAGGTCATGTCGCATGTGACATGTATACAATGTATGTATGCATACACAAAACTTAGCGCAATGCATCATAGGAAAGAAAATGCATAGCACAAGCTGGGTGTGGCAAGGAAAGGACCAAAAGATGATAAACATTGCGAAGGGCGCCGATGCACGGAAATGGCACAAGAGCACTGCTTCAGTACTGGCGTTAAGTGGGGTGCGTGGCGCAGCATATCATTTATTAAACAAACACTAATAATTATACGATGGAAATACGGACTTGGATCTGTCGCGATCATTATATGCATAAAATTCAACATCTAATCTACACATATGTTTGTTCTCAAGCATATAAAATCATTTTCAAGTCGTTTAATCACGCAATTCTAATTTGTTAAATCTATTTCTCTATAAACAGTTTGCCATTAGAGACCACCAATGCTCGAAAATGCATTGCTTTCATAGTATTCTTAAATATGTATTTCAAACCAAATTTCTTTTACATCTTACTCTCTTTTTTACACAAAGCGATAAAAAATTCGTGGAATAGATTCTTAGTGGCGGAAATAATGTCACCTAAGCCATATATAAAGTGCTCTCAGCAGACATCTAATTACTTACGCATCCTAAGCGTATCACTTATAATTATGATTTTTTAATTTTCAAACATTCTAACGTCGCACTTAAATAAACACAGAAATATAATGCGGTTGCTTTGATGCCAAGCTTTTAAGCTTTAAGTTATTCTGTAGATGAAATTCTCGTTCATGTGTATGCATATTATAGCAGGCTAAGTTCAAGGCCATAGTATACCAAACACAGACGGTGAAAACAAAAACACTAACCACAACAACAAACTGAAATGGCAACAACTCCCCACGAACGAATGCAAGTCTTGCATTGCTAAGCCAAGTATCCAAGAACCTTGACCGCTGGAAAGCAAAAGTGAGCACATGGTTGAACATATTATTCTAAAGAACATCATCTAAAATGAAGTACATTGTTTATTTAGCAGAATTAAAAATGGAAATATGTCCAAACGAAAGATACAATGTTTCTCAGATTATGATTCTACTTACATGTTGCAGATGTAGATGAGAATACATAACAAAATTTAATGCATTCGTGAACAATTCTAAATAGCATTAGAGCGAAAATAGACAAACTTATAAGATGATTGGGCAAAACTAATAATGCTGAAAATCGGTTCATATTGAAAAAATTTGACTTTTTGGCTGCTGTATGCATTAAATCGGGGAACAAACTGGGCAGCAGTTTGAAACGCCCATTGTGCAAAATGTAAACTCAGCAAGGCATAAAAATGCTTTGTAGTCATACGCATGCCAGCAGTCGTAGAATAGACACGCAGCCATACTCATTTGGCCATGTCGGCAAAGCCAGTAAAAGTAATCATGCAGAGGCTCGTGTAGTCGGTTGAAGCAGAAGAGTTAGCAACGGCGTAGCTGCGAAACGCCAAAATTGCTTTACGCTTCGGTGTGCAAACAATGCATCCAATGTCTCTAATGCTGACAGTGCAAGCCACTCAGGGAAAGAAGGGGATGCAACGGTTGGCAGTGCATCAGCAGCAGTTGATTGGTTATCTGGCGGTGTGCTGGTAGAAAGCGTCAACAAAGAAGCATCTACGCCTTCTGCATCCTGAGCTCATTGCACTTTTCCTAAATATGGTTTTAATACTGCAAGCTTGCATTTGACGGGATATGGCAAAGGTGCGTTATTTTTTTCTGGTACTTGTTAACCATCAGGGCATTCTTAAAGTTTAAAGAAATTTAAAATATAAATAAAACTGCTTAATGCTAATGTTTCGTATCTGTGACAATGTATCACATTGTAAAATTGCATAGCACTTGTTGTCCTTCGTTGGGTGTCCTTGGCCATTTGATTTGCACGTTAGTTTTTGATAGTAAGACACCAAGAAACTTTAAATTCAATTAAGCTGCAGATTCTTTAAGTAGTTGGCGATTGGCACTTATGAATTTTGTAATTGTTTCAAAATGAACATTAAGTGGTGAATCGTGTTATATTACTTTTTCTTCGATGAGCTTGATGATACGTTATGTGCAGGAAAAAGTGACTCCTTGACCGAAAAGCATGCCTTATTACGGCACAACAACAAAGCCAACGAGTAATATACTCCACTCGTGCTTAGCTGAAATAAAAAAGCGGCAAAGGACGCCAATCATGCATCAGTGCTTATTGAAAAATTTAAGACGACAGAACATGTATATGTTCAGGCATTGCTGATAAATCAATAATAAAGTGAAACAAAAGCTTTTACAGCAACATGCAACACAAATTGTTGCAAGAACATCCTGGGGATAGCTGTTTGTAATAATAATAGCAACATGTTGCGGCCATTGGAGGAAGCTGCACTTTGCAAGATCAAGTTTCTTTCATTTGTTGATGGCCGGCATTGGGTATCAAGTCTGTGAGAATTTTCCATGTCTGTAAAATTATGGAATAGTGTCAGTGTGACGCACACCTGCATATTTTCACACATGCATGTTCATTAGCAGCGTCGCTTTTGCACAAAGGCGTTTATGTGGGTCTGCATGTTGCCATAACACATTTTTAGCATTTTACACACTGTTTCGGCCACAAACTCTGTATTTGGGAGTGCCAAGTTATCTGAGAGCATCACAACGACATGGAGAGTAAACGTATTTGAGACAATGCGTAAGAAGAGTCAAATGTACAGTTTGGGCATTTACTCAACGATATACACAAACGACATGCTCAGTGAGAGTTTTCACAAATAGTTTTTATAGCAAAATTCTGAGCGACGTTTCAACTTTCGTCAGTGACTTAGAACCGTTTCGTGTTGAGTGCAGTAGCAAATGAATTTGCTTTGTGCTAGGCTGAGGCTGTGACAGCGTTTTGCTTTTGCTACTTTTATGTTATTAACGAAATAATTTTGAATCATATTTTTAAAGTTGTTAGGTTTTTACGCAAAATGGTCAAGATGTTATTAGTATTAAATATCAATATGTGAATTTGGTTAAACATTTAGAGCAGAATGGTTAAGGCGATGTGTATGAGGCCTTTAACGCATCGTACATTTGCAGGTGTTTGTTTTTAGTAATTGTCTTGAAACAGCACAAAAATAACTAGAAAAAGAAAACAAGTCTACGTCATAAAGCACACTTAAGAAACTAAAGTATAATCCCACAGTAAACACGAAACAAAACTGCAACCGCACAGGAAAAAAT
>JBAMBQ010004766.1:0-27421 GCA_037044495.1 Stegana nigrithorax | reverse complement strand
TATCATTCCGACATGGCGCTCAGAGTCACGAGCCCAAACGTGGTTTCACTAATGAATGGCACACGCAGGGGCAGGGGGCGGCATTAGACGCGAAACGTCATAGGCTCACATGTATGTTTGTACTCTGAACTAGCTGGGCTGCACGTACATATACTTTTGTATATATACATTATACAATAAAAACGTCTTGCGTAGAAGCGCATAAAAAAAAAAGAAAAGAAAAGTGATGCCAGACCGGATATTGTCTGCTTTGCAAGTGCCATGTTCTTACAAAATGTACTTGGCTACACTTTTTACGATTTCCATCCATGCAGCACAAATGGCAAAAACGCACAGCACACCTGCCCCGTCTGTCCGTCGCCGTGACTGTGTGAAGTTTCATAATGCGACTTATCGCATATGAGACTTCGGCACGATCGCGTGTGCTCGTGTTCCCATAATAATCATAAAATAATAAAAGATAATATTTGTTTAGTGTTAACGGAAAGCAATGAACTGTTTTTATTGTGTAATTGCTAAGCAAAATCATTTCAAAATAAAGATAATGCACATGTAATTCGATTAAGGATTATATATTACATGGCGAGGGAAGTTTATGGGATTAGGCATGAGTAATGTTTGCCGAGTCGCGCTGCTATAACCCACAGCCTTATTTATGGGATACATTTTTGTGCTGTATGTCCAAGAAAACTCACAGAATTTAATGGAGTGTGATGTACAGTATCCTGGTAGTGAAAACTACTGATGAACTGCTCTACGTTTCAGCATTGCTAGAACATTGAAATTCTTTAAACTTCCTACTTTAGCTACGTAGAGATTTGTATTAATTTTAATTTAATATTGTAGTTTTATTAATCAGTTTTTATAATCTAAATATACTAATACTTGTCAAATAGGTGAAGCAGCTGTTGGCAATTATCGATCGTAGCTGTAGAACATACACTTCAAAAAAAAAAAAAAAACATTGCGGAAAATATGTTCAGAGTCTTCAGTTACTTAGAGGACTGCTAACTTATGAGTTAATCCGTTACCTATGCCAACATCAAATTTTTATATTGACATAAGCAGCTTAGAGCTACGAAGTCAGCTAAGGTACTCTCAACCCCCTTTGGTACCTTGCATGATGCTGGCTGCCTCTTCCAATGTCAAATATTTGTGCCATTCGTTAATCGTCGCAGGCATTCCTTGACGCCTACCTCAATGTCATGAGCTTAGTCTTGCAAATTGTATGCTGTTTGACCCCTGGAAATCGCTTCTGCCAACCTTGATACTCCTGAAATTACAACTGCCTGTGTCATAACGACGCCAACGCAGGCACAAGTTGTTGCCAATGGGATTAGGGCGAGCCATAATTGTGTCCGCAACGCAACGCAACAGAATTCAAATCACTATGCGCCAAGAGGAAAACTAACTGACTAACTAAGCGAAGTAATTTTCGCTGTTGTGCGAGTATCTAAACATACAATTAAGATACACAAACAGAGCCCGAACCCATATCATGCATAGGATCGTCGCAGCGGAGTGAAATGTTTAAAGTTTACGCAGCGGTTTGTGGGGGGAGGGGCCAGCAAGTATTAAAAGCATTTTAAGTATAATCATCCTTGGATTTGTGGCAATTCGGCTGCGCCGGTATTTGCTTAAAGGTTCGGAATGTGAAAAGTTTCTGTCAATGTTGGAAAATTCCTTAAACGCAAACGCAAACGCAAAACGCAAACGTGCACGTTCTCAGTTCTCGGTTCTGTTCAGTTCAGTTCGGTACGGTTAAATATTAAGGGATTGTTGTGCGAAAGTTGTGCGCCAAAGCAGACACTTGAAGGTCACATTGGTCGCTCGGTAAAAAGGATACAAGCCAGCCTTTGTCTGACTTCACGTATAGTCATAGCATGGGAAAAGAGGCTGGGGGAGCATAACCGTTTAGTTTGGACGCGATTAGAGACATTTAACGAACGAAATAAATTTTTAAAGCGTTGGCCACATATAAAATACTCGAAAGTGTCTACGTTTATTGCCAGTCATTGAGTCAGCAACGCGTCATTTGAAATGGGCGCCAGCAACTGCAACAACATGGATGCGCTGCCATTTTATGCCTTTTGGCTTTAACGTATTGTCACATAAAAAAAATGAAGTAGAAGCAGACACTATAGTGCCATGCCTTTCTTTTTTTCTTTCTCTCTCTCTGCAAGCATTAAAAGTACATGACAGAGTTACAGAAGCCATGCACGCATTCAGACAGTCGAAGAGGCAGGCGGGAGGCAGCTACACCGGCAGCAAATGACTATTCATGTGTTAAATTTGGTGTGACATTTACTGCCTATAAAAGTCTAAACACATCAGAAATCAATCGCGTGTTTTGGCGCCGAAGCTGCCGCTGCTGACTCGGCTGCCAAACGCATGCCTCACTGTCTAACTGTCTGTCCGTCTGTTCGTATGTCTGCTGCCCCGCGCCTCGCGCTCCGCCAGCCAGTCTGTCTGTCGGCGCCGTTGGCTGATGCATCAACTTTGTACATTGCAAAGTTTGGCGAGTCAACAGCGTCGCGTATTATGTAACAACGATAAGCCGCCAGTGATGTGGCACTTGAGTGCGATTTCAAATAAACCTTGGCTCTACTTATGTGACACACTCACACTCGCACACGCACACATACGCACACTCTTATACTCTAGCGTATACGTAAGCGCTTAGATACGCTTCGTATGTACAGACATGCCTGCCTGCGCACAGATACAGTTACGCGGATACAGTTATAAATATGAAAAAAGATTTGACTTGACAGCAACGTCGCGCAGCCACGCGCATCAATAAAACAAACTCCTGCCGCATTTTGCACGTACGACTTTGCCGTACGCTTCCCCACCCTCCTGCTGCTGCTCGCATAATGCCTTGCAAAGCTGAAAGTTAGAAAATTAACGTAGCGTAAATATTTATGAGTGTATCCTATACAGCATGACACGCAGATACAGTCATAAAAAAAACAACAACTAAAGCTACACACATTCGCTATGTGTGCAGTGCAGTGCAATTTATTGCTACTCTACGCTGCTAAGCTGCTCATCGCTTGGCTAAGGTACGTACTTCACTTGGCAGTCAACTGACAAAGCTCATTATGAAATCAATTATTGATCCGTTATGCAGCTACACGCAAGTGGGCATGTGTCTGTCTGTCTGTATGTCTGCCTGAGCGCATTTACGCACTTACAATGGCACACACACACACACACACACACACACACAGGCACATGCACGCATCGGTAGCAGATTTGCACTTACGGTTGGTTGACAATTATCTGTCATTGTTTTGAATAATGAGCAACAGCAGCTCAGGCACAATTGCGGGCAGACAGGCACCCAGTCATAGGAACGGACAGACGAACTGCGCGTGGTTAGTTTGCGTTAAGTGACAAAACGATTTGTCAGTTATGCATGGCGATAAAAATCGCCAACGACAAATTGACATTCAACGGAAATACAACAAAAATAATAGCAATTCTATGCAAATTCGTCTCTGAGTGCAAACGAAACGAAATTACAGGGAGTCTTGCTCTTTCCGCCTACCAGCAATGAAGCTGTTTGACTTCTATTGCTGCCGGCATGCATAGACATTTTGTGCTGCTGCTGCTGCTGCTCTGCTGCCAGAGATTTGTCCGCTGCTGCATTGTAGTATTGATTTAATGGCAGGCAGGCAGGCAGGCAAGACAGCCAAGGCAGTGCAGTCGATGCGATTTGCGCCTTGGCAGCCCTCGATTGAGATTAATGATGAAGTCGACGCTTGCCGCTTGTATAATTGAATTTTACATTGAGCAGCAGCAGCACCAACCGACTTCGATTTGCATGCAACTTGCAGTGCATTGTCTAAATAGCAGCAAATTTTTAAGATTTCACCAAGGTTTGCCATATGCTATTGTGGTATAATATTTGCGTTAGCCAAACGCAGAAGGCACAAGAGAACAAATCCAGCACAAGGCAGCGCAGCAGCTGTGCATTAGAACATGCAATGCTGGCAATGCTGCCTGGCCCTGGCGCTTAAGACTCTTACTTGCATTCTGCTGAAGTGTAATGCATTTGGCAAGCATGAATGAATTTGCGCTTGCAGCTATGCTGTGTGTATGGCTTAGGTAATGCCTATTAAGGAATTTTCCGCCTTGCACAATGCATGCAAACATATGCCAAAAACTAAGGCCGGCCAACTGCTATGCGCCGAGATGCGCACAAACTGGCCATGGGGAGTTGATGCCACTTCTGGCATTGTACAGCAGCTGTCAGCCGGCCATGGCCTTATGCAGACCCGGCTTAAATGGCCAACTTAGCCATGATTGAATACGCTTCAAATGCTAGACGAATTTGTTTATAAGCTGCTGCAATTACTTTTTGGCATGTATTTAGTTTACTAAGAAATTCATCTATCCACTTGCGGCTAGGCAAGTCAGAAGCCAAGCAGAGCAGTGCACTGCTCCTGTGCAGTGGCACCACAGCACAACTGCATGAAAATTGCATAAAGCCTGTGGGTAGAATATTAAAACTTTTCAGCAACTTAACTAGTTTCACTTTTGTTGCACTTGTCAATGTCTTACTGTACTGTACTGTACTATACCGTACTCTGTACATGTTGTCCGTTTGCGCAGCGCATTTTGCATTTGCTAAATTATGCAGCGCAGTGTCAAAATATGCAACAAATTCTGCACACAACTTTGCCTGATTTCGTCTTGTATATGCGTCTGTGTGTGTGTGTGTGTGTGTGTGTTAATTTATGCATTCGCACAGTGACTTGCACAGAGGCACTGAGACTCTGAGGACTCTCAAACGGTTGGCAAGTTGTGGCAAGTGTTGACTTGCATAAATGCACTTTGACCTGCGATGCTTAAATGTGACGAATAGCTGGCAGTGACATGCTGAATATTTTAGAGAAACAGGGGCAACAGCTTATTAAACATTACATCACAAGTTGGCAGCTTGGCAGTCACACGTAGCACATATTCAAATAAATTAATTCTGGCCACATCTCGCCTGGCTTCGCTAGGTAAAAAATGTTTTTAAGTGAAGCGATCAAATTACCATAATCTGCCCATTGGCGGTGGCAATCAGGCTGTAAAATAAATCTTCAATAATAAATCAGAGCATGGATTGCTTTGGATAAAAAAAATACACCGCACGTGCAGATTCTTTTTTATTTTTATAAAATACGCATAAAAAATACTTTCACACATTCGCAATAGAAAATAAATTGCATTTAAATTACGTCCTTTTACAGAGTTTTTATGTGCACAACAACAACAACAATACCACTCGCTACACAAGGCAACGCAACCTAACCCTCAGCGCAAGCCAACCCAACCTTTTGCGTGTCATTTTTCTTTTGCAGCCGCACACACTCCCCCCGCGGCACTTACGTTGCGCTGTGCTGCGGTGCGGTGCGATTAACGTAAAGCGTTTAACTATTAGTGTTCGAATCAATTTAAAAACTGTTAAATATTGAACACAATTTTATCAGAGCGATAAGCGCTCAGGCAGGCAGATAGGCAGACAGAGTTGCAGGCAGCAGGCAGCAGGGAGGACAACCAACCAACCGACAATAAAACAATAATAAACAAATAAAAATAGACGAGTGTACAGAATATGTGTAAATACCAAGTGAATGCATTTAGCCGTGAGCCCTGAACAGAACTTTGCGGGCTTAGCAATTTGAACGCTCATAAATTTTGCAAAAGGCAAACCTTGCACAAGCAAAAAAGCTAAAATAGAAATAAAAAACACAAACAACAACAACAAAAGGTGAAAAAGGCAACACCACACGTACATAATTGCTTGTTGTGTTTTTCTAGTGTGTGCTGGTGAATTGTGTGGTGTGATGTGATATGGTGTGGTGAAGAGTGGAGTGCCGGGCCATGGTGAGGTGAGGCGTGATGTGGTCTGCTGTGTTATGTTCTGGCGTGGTGAATGTTGTATGTGTAACATAGTACAGCGGCGAGTGGCATATGGTATGCAAAGCTTTCCTGGTTTTTAACAATAGTTCAACTCTTGATGCATATAAAAAGCAAAGAAGCCAACCAATTTTGGCCGAACTAAGCAAACAAAATGAAAGAAACGGCTGAGCAAGGCAAATATGTTTGAGGTTTGCCTTTTGCAAATTCCATTAGTGTTTTTGCTTTTGTTTGAGTTTTTATTGAACTTTCTGTTATTGCGCACAAAAGTCTGCAATGCAAAATTTGTTAGTCGACGCTGGCAGCAAGGAAGGTGAGAAAGAAAAACATAATAAATAAAATAACAAACAACTGCTGACCATATCTTATCCGTACACTTCTTAAGCAGAAAGACTGACCCATAGAAAAAATAGAACACTTTTATAATTGACGAATTTGATCAGCAGACGTTTTTGTCTATTCATTGATGTGCTGCCTGGGTTTTACTTACAGTTAAGCAAAACTAAAGCAAAAAGTGTGCTGAGTTATGAGGCAAAGGCGTCTAATATGAATGCAAAGTCCTTTGAGAGAATGGGGATCTTAGATGGCATTTTAATGCGGCACTTAGCACCCCTGTATATAAATTTTTTGAAATCTGCGGCAGACATCATCGATCAAGTTTAATCCAAAGCGCTTCTTGTCATTTGACTGGCCTAGAGTAAGCTAAAAAAGTCGGTTTTTCTATCGAACAATGACAACTTTCACTTAGCTGCTTAAGCACAATTGTGCCTAGACTCGAATTACACAATTCTTCAATTTTACTGTTTAGTCGTACAAAGTTTGGCTTTTTATTTTTTATATGCATCATAATTAAGTTAAGGCTTTGGTTTTTTATATTTATTATTTATTGAGTTTTTTATTTTTAACTTTGATTTTTCGTAAGTCGGCTACTAAATAAAGCCGCAAAGTTTTTCCCCAGAGAGGAGAAACATTTTTGAGTGAAACAGCATTTTTATACTGCGTTAAGTCCAGCGATGTAGAAATTGTGCACATGTCGAAAAGACGTAAATTCTTTTAAGTTATGGAACATGAGCTAAATAAACTTGGGGTCATATCGACATAACAAATAAATTCAATTTGCGGGCGACTTAAGTAACACAAATCCTAATAAGCTACAAGAAGTTTGTGTTTTTTTTTCTGGATTTTTGTTTTTTTTTTTTTTTGTTTATACGCTGCAGCGTGTGTCTCGAATATAACATGGCAAAGCAAGACAAGGCAAAAGCCTCTCAAAAAGAAAATGTTTTACTGTTTTTTTTTCCCAACGTGTATTTTTATTTCTTTGGGTTTTATATGTACAAAATGACGCTATGAGCAACAGGCGTAAAAAAACAAAAACAACAAAAAAAAAATTATTTATGATAAAGTTTTGATCCCAACAGTATCGCAACACGCATATGCGCGGCGTTTCGACAAAGTCAGCAAAAGAAAGCGAGAAAAAACCGTTAAAATACAAAAACACAAGAAAATTAGCAAATAAAATCCCACAGCCAGAATGTACTTGGCCCAAAGCGCACGCAAAGCAAAAGCAGCAACAGCCGCAGCAGCAGCAGTGACAGCGTATACTGAGGAGGCAACGGAGCTGTAGGCGCGCAGGAGCGCAGGAGCGCAAAGCAGCCAACGACAGGAAAAAAGTTGGTTACAACTTTTTCAATAATCCATCATTTGATGGGGTCAATTTTTGCTTGCGAATGTATGCGAGTGGCAAAAGTAAACTTTTGCCTTCGTCCTTGGTTTATTTTTTCTGTTTTTTTTTTTCTCTTTTTGTTTCACTTTTTCTTTTTGTTTTGTTTTGACTGTGTACGGATTTGTGGTAAATGGCTTTATGTCTACAGTTTTGGGGTAATTTCCTTTCCTGTTTGCTTGTTTGACTTTTTTGTTTTTTGTTTTTGTTTTTGTTCTTATATTTTGCTTGTAGCCGGTTTTCTGCTTTTCTGCACACAGCACTCACTTCAAGAAGCGTTGAAATAGAAAACTGGCACGGGCCGACAGTCGGCGGGACCAGAAACTTTACAAAATATATACAAGTACTTACGCTCCTCCCCCGCCCCCTCCACGTACCGAAATCGTGTTGTAATCGTGAGAAATTATAGACAAGCATATCGAGACAATATTTTGACACTGCAAAGAGCACAAGTCGCAAGGAAATCGAAGTTTTTCGAATGCCTTGTTGAATTGAGCGTTTGCGAAGTTTTTGGAAAACTCAATGCACAGCAAATATGTCACTGCGCCGAAACTGGCAGAGGACAGTATAGTATATCCCTGTTGCCCAAATACACAGTCGCTGCTGCTCACGGTATGTCACGCACGCCATATACACGCGCTGCTACTTACTGCTAACTTTGTGCATTGCGTGTCACTGGCAAAGAGCAGGAGCAGCAGCAGCAGCAGCTCACAAATCGAATCGAATTGAAACGAAACGAAACGAAGCGAAGAGAAACAGATCGAAATGAATATAAAAGAAGTGAAGCGAAGTTTGCTTTTAGGCGAACACGAAAGCAGCAAGCCGAAAGCTGAAAGCCAAAAGTTAGTCATCTTAAAGTTTAACTTTTCAATTTTCTTTGGATGTTTGTTTGTTGTCATTCCGATATTCGTTTGCTTACGCATTTTCTTCTTCCACTATTTGAACTTCTTCGCCTACTCCTGCCGCTACTGGCTCCTGCTGCTCCTGGTGATGCTGCTACTGCTGCTGTTCCGACAACGACATCGACTTCGATTCCGACTTCTACATACTTCAGACTTGGCTTTTTGTTTATTTGTTTTCATTGTCAAAAACTTTTGGTTTCAATTTTCATTGAATTTTGTCATGGCACGCTGCGCTCCGCCTTGTTTCAATCAAGCTGCCAAGTCGTGTCGAACCACTCATATTCGCATCAATTGCTAAACAACAAATAAAAAGCAGCAACCAGCAACAGCAGCAGGAGCAACAACATCAACAACAACAACAGCAACAAAAGCAGGAGCAGCAGTTGTAGCCGTGCAGAGGCAATAACAGCTCACAGGGCGTATACGTAATCTACTTTTATTGGGTGCTATCTATCGTTACTCCGTCTGACTGTCTGCGTGTCTGTTTCTCTGTCCGTCTCTGTCTCTGTTTCTGTTTCTGTCTGTCTGTCTTCTGCTTCACTCCACGCCACTCTGACTGTGTGTGTGTTGCTGGCTTCGTCTGTGCTTATGCTTTGTAAAACAGATGTTGCCGTTTTAAGTTTCCGGTTGAAAATTGTCATCATCGCAGTCGCAGTTGCCTGCTTTTGCTGTACCGCTGCTGCGGCTGCTGCTGTTCCTGCTGCTGCTGTTCCTGTTGCTGTTGGCTGTTGGCGGCGGCTGCTGCTGCTGCTGGTGTCGATTTGGTAAATTTCGAAGGCGTCGAACTATACTCGAAACGCTTGTGCGTAGTCAGCCAACAATGAAAATCAATTTAACTTTTTGTTTTAGTTTTTCGATTGTGTAAAGTACAAGTGTAGAGCACAAAAAGAGAAAAAAAAAATGGTAAAAGAAAAAATTAAATTAATTACTTTTTCATGCTACCGCTTTGCTTGAACACTTGAAAACTTTTAGTTTGCACCCTTACTTAGCATGAGAAAAAAGAAAAGCGAATACACCTTAAATATATTGTAGAAAGTTAGTTGTGCATGTTAACTGGAATCACGAGTTCCAGTCGGAGTCCTTGTGGGGCAAATGGCCGACGTTGCCATTTGCGCACGTGTCAGGTGTGTGTTTCATATTTTGCTAAATTGCGGTCCAGCTGGCAAAGTTCTCTTGCGGTAAATCGACGTTCAGAGAAGTTTTGTCATAATTATGGCAAAGTAATTAAAAACTTACTCTGCTCTACACACATTTCAAAATTATGCCTTCAAATATGCAAATTTATATAAAATTCGAATCCTAAATGAAAATATAAAACTAAATTAAATATATAAATTTAAAAAAAAAAAAAAATAATTAATTAACCAAAAAACGAAAGTTTCTTTAAAATAAAGAGTTTCTTTATATAAAAAAAAAGTAGTTATGCTGGCTAGCTTGGTCAAGTGTGGCATTTTACTAGTGAGCAATTGATGCTTCGATCTCTTATGGTAATATCATCATACGTATCTGTAAGTGTGCACTCAACCCATTGACCCCATCCGAGACAGCGCAATAAATGCTTATCAGCGCTTAATTGCCTGTTTCTGACTGTAAAACGCGTAACGCTTTAGCTCATCTACATTACCATACGCCCACTGTACGCCCACGCCCACGCAGCGGCACTTATGCCACTCATACTGCGCAGGCATATCAACAAATCTCCACGCATATGCGTGCCATCCTACGCTTGCATATCACAGAATTGGTGATTAAATTATATGAGCAACTAATGAATACCAAAAGGACGCGCCACGCACAGCCACAACAACATCAGTTAGCAGTTTCGGATACGTTTACAGAACTGCAGACGCCCGCCCAGTGGTGGCAGCAAGCAAGTGCTTGTGTTGTATGTAGGATAGTGTTAAGATTCGAATTGTACAACATGCGAAATGAAAATGTAGCAATTTTATTGTTATTGTTATGAAACATGTTAAGTGTCCTGTTGCCATTGTGTTTTATTCATTTGCCATGCGAGCATTTGTCGAGTATCTGCACGCGTAACAGCGAACAAGGACCGGGCCAACTTGGCCACGGCTTGGCCCCTGGGCTGTCAACGCGGAGTATATGTGAGTGTGTGTGTGGCATCCGCGGCAGCGTTGGCTGCCAATGGCGACCAATTCGAGTGAAGTGCGTGTACAACTGTTAAAACGTTCATCCGTTCATTCGTTCCTACGTTCACTCGTCGCAGTCGTATGTGGCGCCAAGTGCTATGTGGCCACTGGCTACAACAATTTGTAAATAATTTCATTCATTTCCCGTGCCGTGCTATCGCGCGGCAATAGTCATGCTCATTTTCGTTGCCATTTCCATTTCCACCTCCTTTCTCATTCCCGCAGCCATTGCCGTCATCGCTGCTGTTAACGCGAGATGTAATTATTACACCATGAAAATGTAATTTTCATTTTAGCGCACATATGTGTGAGTGTGCCAAGTATTGACGTAAACATGCAGCAAAGCGCTGCTGCCTGACGAGAGCCAAGCAGAAGTGCGACATTAACTTCGTTTCCTTTGCAAATTTATAACGTACTAAGCACTTGCGTATATTCACTAACTACTGCAAAGCTAAAATTGAGTAAGTGTAGTTTTACAACAAAAATAATAATTATAAAACTTGTTAGCAATTAATAAGTACAACGACATTCTCAAATTTTATGGCAAAGGTCAGCAGTTTGCCGAATTTACTTGCAATTATATTATACATTTAATAATAAAATGTGATATCACGATATAACTTTTTACACGAAAGTGGAATTACAGAACTATCTTCACAAAAAATATAACCTGAAATGTCACCTTTTAAACATCTGCTCATTTAACACAATCAGATTAATGTTCCTATTAAATTTTGTGACTCGAATGTAATAACTTTTGCTAGTATAAGATATATAAATATCAGTACATATTGTAAAGGGTTGACCAATTGTGTAAAGAAATCTTGCGAAATGTTGCAAAGATTTGTTTTTCTTTTACAAGTAAATTTAAGAGCCTTGCAACACTACACAATATCATGAAAACACCTAATATCATGTTGGCTAACTGCGTATATTGCTTAGCATGCAGCAAAACTTGCTACTTATTTTACACAATTAATTAAGCTTGGCAACATGGCCGCGTTAAGAAGCTGTGTAGATATGCAAATTAACGACGTACGGACAGACAGACAGACAAACAGCAGAGCGCATATGTAGCCGATCAAAAGTTTTATTAATTGCCCAGATCTATGTGTATAAGTTGACAAAGTCACGCGTGACACGAAACAACTGAACAAGACAGAATTCACCTGCATAACTAAGCAAATTCAGTTGCCAATTCCAGTCATGGCAGCTGAGCCAATTGGCGCTTACATAATATCTGCCAACCCTGTACCAAGTCGCACTCGCATCCCCGCCGCAACTGC
The DNA here is from genome assembly GCA_037044495.1 of Stegana nigrithorax. Classification (NCBI taxonomy): domain Eukaryota; kingdom Metazoa; phylum Arthropoda; class Insecta; order Diptera; family Drosophilidae; genus Stegana; species Stegana nigrithorax. The sequence continues at coordinate 15,447 of JBAMBQ010004766.1, read as the reverse complement.
CTGTGCACAAAATCATTTGTGGTCGCCTTTGTGCGGTACACCCGATAAGCGAAGGCAAGCGAAACCATGCGAGGCCAAGCCCCGTTGCATGGCGCTGATACCCGAGATTTTCATATGCCACGCTGCCAGCGACGTGACTTAAACGTTGCTAATAAATTATGCATGCAATTGACAACTGGGAGCAAGTCGCCAACTCGCGCCCTTGTGACTAAGTGTGCGTACCTGCGTGTGTGTGTGTGTGTGTGTGTGAGTATGTGTATGTGTAAGCTGAGATAGTGTTGCGGCCAACTTAGACTGAGACAGCTTAGGATTCCTAATTAAATAGCGCAAACCACAAGGTGTCACATGCTGCTACAACTAACAACAACAGCCAGGCCAGGCAGCCAGCCAAGCAGGCAAACAGGCGAGTAAACGCATAAGTGAGACCAGGCGAGTCCGCACAGCAGCATTGCGGCACACATGCGATGTGTTATCAGCCGCTGAGGCGTTGAATTTCACACGCCGGTGCCAACAACAACAAATGCCACACACACATACACAGTTAGAAAAAGAGGAACAGAGAGAGAGAGAGAGAGATGGAACGAAAGTGGTGTGTGTGTGTGTTTCTGGGAGTATGCTGTCAAATATTTTACTTGCGTATTTCTTCAGGCATGGCCAAACTAATCGCATCTAATCAATATTACAATTAAAGCAATTAATTTCGTTCACAGATGATTAGTTGCATAAAGAATTATTTCATTATTAATTCAATTTATACCAAGGAGAATAAAGTAATTACCACCATAGCCCGTAGCCATGGGCATGGCATGGGTCAGCATGCATTGCCGTTGGCATTGGCATTGGCGTTAGCGTATGTGTGATCCTGCGCATATCAGGCAACATATTTCAGTGGCATATAAATCGAATTTAATTATTAGCCACGCTGTATTTAACACCAACCAACCCAACAAACCCAGCAGCCTAACAGAGCCCAACAACACACGAAAGCCCAAGTCGACTTCGTTTAACCGAGGGTGTGCAGGCTAGTGTGGCCGGCGGCGCTTTACCTGCAAAGGCACATGTCCTGCTGCCACATGTGCACATGTGTGTCTGCATGTATAAGTGCGGCAATTTGTCTTATGGCTGGGCATAATTTTTCAAGCCAATGCTCAGCGTACGATTTACCTTAGATTTGTATGTAAGTAATCTGTGCCAATGCCCCATTCAACTTCACCTCGCTGCCATGCTGCGTCCAGGCCCACTTTGGCGGAGTCGGCGTAGCGCAAAGGCGCATTAATCATTCAACTCATTGACAGTCATGCTTTAAGACTTCCTCCCGGGGCACACGAATTTACAATGCAACATTAACTCGTTGCGTGTTTGACAGTGTAAATTTATAATGATGATTTAGGCTGACATGCGCCATGAGTTCCGCATCTACTTAGACTTGCATAATTGGCAGCAGATGCAACCCACTTTTGTGGCAGATTCTAGGCTGCCGATATGCCAATGTTTAGCCTGGCCAGACACGGCCATAAGTCAACGTATATGAAGGTCAGTAATGCATATCTTGGTGTGTCCATGTAGGCCTAAATTAGAGCTTAGCAGACCAGCCGCCCTGTGACCTTTCTTCGCTGTTCGCAGCTACAAATGAGTTGCATTTGTCATTGAATATATTTTAGCATTTCTCGAGTAAATTTAAATCGCCACAGCGTCTCTGCCGCCTACCTTTGGCCATTCATCTTGCTAATGGGTTAATTGCTTGTGCTTAGCCGAAAGAAGACAGTTAAGACGACTTTCGACTTGTTTTGGCATGTGCACAGTTTTTGAATTGAGTTGCGTAACTAAATCAAGTTAAAATCCACGGTCGACAAATGGCAACGCAGCAACGCCATGCCATGCGTATTCAAAACTAAAACACATTTAATTTCTGCTGGCAATAGGCATTATTTATTGTGCAGCATTTATCACTGACATTCCATTTTAAATGGCAAATGGAGCCAATAACGCGTTTTACCACAAAACGGCTGCCGCATAAACACAACCAACAACAACAACAACAATAGTAGTAGCAGCAGCAGCAGCAGCAGCATCAGCATCAAGTGCGACTATGCCAATGGCAGCAGGCAGCAGGCAGCAGCAACATCACCAACAGCATCAGCAACAGCCGCAGCTCTTGGCAGTGTCGCTCAGGCGCATACCTAAACTAATAATGAGCGGCACGTAAATGTGTTGGCAGACATTAGCAATGGGAGCAGCGCACACAGCGCATAAATTGATTCAAACCCAATTAATTAATAATCAATGACGCTTTGACACCCTTCAACGCCAGCTAAATCAACAACAACAACAGCAGCAACAGCAGCAACCGCCGCAGCAATGACAACAACTCAGCAGCAGAACTGACAACAGCCACAATATTTATAATTATAAGATTTATTTGAAATTCACAGCATGATCGCCAACATCATATCGATGCCGCCGACAACACTTCACCTCCCTGCTGCACACGCCTAACCGCCCAAACCCCCCCGTTTGGCTTTTCTTCAGCGCCACGCAACGTGCGGAGCAACTATGCGACTTTAATGGACAGCCGCAACGGGCGCCACAACAGCATTCAGCACTTGTCACTGACAGCGCACAATTAGGGATAATGGCCAAAGCGAGTGCAATGCACTGCGTCACATGGGGAGGGTTGGCTGTGATGGCCGCGACTAAGCTGCTGCCGGCGAATGCAATTGTGCGGATTTTCAGTTGCATGCAATGCCCAGCGACACGCACAAGAGTCAAATTGAAATTATTAATTAAAAATTTCAATGTCATCATTAATAACTTGAAAATGAAACGAAACGTAACGCAAAGCAATGTAACGGAGGCACACAACGCCAAGCAAAGCCAAGCAAAGCGAGGCAATGCCAACTGAACTCAAGTGAAGTCAATTCAATGCGAGTTAATTTATTTTTGGCGCTTACGCCGCCGCGTCTCCCGCTTTCGGGTTTTTGGCAGATTTTCAATCTTGACGCTTGGCCAAGTGCAGGTTAGCTGCTGGCCTGCCGTCCTGCTTACTCCTTGCTGGCCACGAGCATGGTCAGCGCTGCTCGCCCTCCCCGCACTCGCGCAGTCTGTTGGCACTCTTTGGTCTTTGGCTTGTCGTTTCGAAATTTTACGGAAAATTCATTGAGTTGGCAGTTGGGAAATTTATAGCTAACTCTACGATTTACCGCAACAGCTTACAAACTTTGACTGCGTACGTTTTGTTGTTGTTGGTTTTATTGTTGTTCTTATTGCTTGCCTGTTGGCTGTTGCCTGCTGTTGTATTTGGTTTGAAGTTTATATTGGAATTTCACAGTTGTACAGCAGCATATGTGCATTGTGTGCAAATGGCCTCATGTGTGCGTCTGTCGGGCGTCCGTTTTTCTTTTGAGACAAATAAACTCAGCGTTAATGGCGCAGCCCATACGAAACCGCAATAATTCCACAACTTGGCAAGAAGACGTGTGTGTATATGCATTTAGGCGATTGTTGCCTCAAAAGGACATGACAGCAGCATAGCATAGCACACGGCCAGCACCGAAATACCTGCCTCCATTGCGGTGACCAACGCTGCACAGTGGCTCAAATGCGCATTGCATACAACATAATCCTCTGGTCAGTTAATCGCTGTGTACGTTGAAATAAACAGGCAATTTGCATTAGGAAATGCCTAATAAGAATTCTACAAACTACAAGTTCTGCTTACATAATCGACTTTGGCAAATACAGCGCACGTTTGGTTTAGTATACAGATTTACACAAAATCTAGCATTGTTTTATAGAACTTTTAACGCAAGCACCTGCTGCTACTCCTCATTCATCTGTTATTCAAAAATAGTCAATTTTTCGTACGTTCTGCATTGAGCAATTGTCGAAGCGCTTAAACCAAGCAGCTTCTAAATGTGTTAACGGTTTAACATATCATTATAATTAATGGCTTCACTTGAATTTGCTTAAGAATTCGCGTAAATTAACCACTGTGCAGGCAGGTTAAGGGTTTTTAAAAAATTACACAAACTCAAAGGATTAAATAGGCAATTTGTTTGCGGTGCAAAATGCTACGAAAATATTTTTTAAGCCTCGTCTGCCAAAGCCACATAAACACACACAAACACACATGCACACATACAAATATGTACACACTCATGCATAGTAAAAGCCAATACAAAGATTTGTTAGACTCGTATGTGCCATGCGTGTGATTTTATGTGTGTCCTGGCGTGCTATGCCTGTGGCACGTTTCCAGTCCAATATTGGTTCCTGCAGCTGTTGTAGTGCTGCTGCTTCTGCGCCTACATGGCATACTGCAACCCAGCAAAGGGGTAACAGAAAAAACAACAAAACTGAAATTAAGCCTTTTGTTACTCCTCGGTCGTTTTTTATTTAAGCACACACACACACACACACACATACACACTCGCATATTGTGGCAAATAAACAAATTGCAGTGCTTTGGCCTGCGGGAATTGACTGAAGCAAATGTGAAATTGTGTGGCTCGGGGTAAAGCCAAAAGTGGGGTGTGGTCAAGGTACGTACGCTTGCCTATGTGTAGGCTGTCTTTGCTTTTTGCGCATAACACAGCAGTTGCCTGCTTGCCAAAGCGGCTGTTAGAGTCGCCTGCTGCTGCTGCTTCCTTTTTTCTCTGCTATATGGCTACACTCTGTGTTAGCTGGCGTGTTCTGTTATTTAAAAGTATGACTGTGCAATTGATTTTAATTTTTATTTGTATGCCGTTTTGCTTTGCTTCCGATTTATTTGCCAGCCATGCACACGAGCAAATGCAAGTCACTTAAAAGTTATAGAAATGGCATGAATACAAACTGCAAATATTACAGCAGTATGTTGCGCGTCCTGCCGGGTCCTTGCTGCGTACGGTATACATTACGCGCATATGTTGAAGCTGCGTATTTTGTCACCTTATTAGCCAGCGTCGTATGTGCTGTCATAAAGTTGCTGCTTGTTAAATTTGCTACTAGCGCAGAAACAGCAAATAAAAATGTAACAGGCAGCAAAGTTGACAGGGAGCAGCAGCAGCAGCAGCAGCAGCAGCAGGAAGCACCCCTTAGCTGCTGGCTAGAGTTGCAGAGTGGCAGCGTGGCAGCGTGAGTGGCTGCTGCTTCTGTTGTCACGTACGCATGAAATGGGTCATTTAAACGCAGTTAAAAGCATCTTAAAACTTGCTTAGAGCACACACATCTTGTCAGCATATGTTAGCTATATGTTGTTGTTACTGTTTCCCTTTTGTTGTTGTTGCTGCCACTTTTTCACTTTGTTTCTTTTTGCTTATTTTCGTTAGCTTTTATTTGCTGCCATTTTTTAAAAGTCAGCTTGTTTTCACTCAGCTACGTTGCCTCGCTTCATAATATGCTATTTCTTGTTTTGTTTTTGTTTTTGTTTATATTTTTCTATGTTGGCAACAACAACAGCATGAACCGACGCAATAAATTTAACAACCCACTCACATTTGCTGTACTCAACTTAACTGTCATCGTGGCTTCGCTTAGTAAAAACTCTCAACGTCATTATCAACGGCACCTCAAGGAAGCCAAACAGCAACAGCCAAAACATTAGCATCAACTCTGCCTGCTGCCTTGCTTTTCATTATTACCTTATGTAAGTCGGAAAAACATGATTTTCAAATTTTCTTAATTTTGAGTATCAAACATCATGGCTTTGCACATGTGTAGACAAAGTAACTGCTGAGGCACACAAAATATTATAACTGCTGCGGCTAAACACTTTGCAGCGGTGGAAAATTATAAAATCTGCCAAATGTCGGTTGGGTTTGCCTAATTGCCCTGATCGGCGGCGTCGCATTTGTATATTTGTGTGTCTGTCTGTAATATAATAACATACACCGCTAATGCCATGTAATGCCAATTTGAGCTGCTTATGCGTTTGGGTTTCGATTTACTCCTTTCGTTGGTAACACGAAACTGGCAACAACAAACAGCAAGGAGCCAACATAAACACCCGCACAGCCAAGCGCTTTTTGCACTGCATAAATTTTATTGTCAAAGTTTCAAAAGTTAAATGCGCATATCTTCAGAAGAAGCACAACACACAAAAACAAAAAAAAAAAACACAAAAAAAAACGCTAAAGTAGTGAAAAAGGAGTACAAACATTTTTGGGCTAAAAACATTTGTGCTGCCATGCCGATAAATGCTTCGTATATGTTGAATGTACCCTCGGCTGGCAGCTGGGGGCAGGGTAGGGGCGCAGAAGGATAATGCCAATAATCGGCGGTTTGGCTTTTGCATTGCGCATTTTGCTGCTGCTGTAACGCAATTGTTTGTTTGTTTGTTTTACTTCGCACCGCGTACAAAAAAAAAGGAAAAAAAGCTAAAGAAAAATCGAAATAGCACAAAAAGGCTGCAAAAAGCGCAAACGGCAATGGATAGAAAAAAAAGCAACAGCAACTGGCACAACTGTTGTTGCTGTTCTTGTTGCCATGTGGTTGGGTGTTCTTTTTTCTTGTGTTTGTGTGAGTGTGTGTGTGTATGTGTGTATTTTTGGGTAAATGTTTTGTTGCCTGTATATGTTGGTTCTGTTGGTTTATCGTTTAATAGTTGGCATAAATTTTGTTTATATGCGAAAAGTTGGCAATTGCATTCGCAGCGGCAACAAAGTTCGCAGCGATAATGCAGCGCAATACGCAAATGCTACAAAGTTTACCCGAACCAAACCAAACCAAACCAAACCGAACAGAATCAAACTGAACTGAACTGAACTAAACTGTACAGTGCATGATGTAGCATAAAAGTCTGAGCTGAAAGCAGAACAAAACCAAATCGAAGCAAACGAAATTTGAACATTTAACAGCACAAAAGTTTTCATATTTTTACTTGTACTCGCAGCGGAGGGGGAAGTGCGTCGGTGCACACCGATTAGCCTTTTTTTGTAGTTGCTCTGCAGGCAGGGAAGCAGGTAAGGCAATTTTCAAATTGCGCATAAACTAAACTGCCCCGGCCCCTTAAATCCGGCAGCATACTTCACGCATGTCCGTCCGTCCCACACACCGACACACAACTATTGCGTCCACAAACTAAACGAATACGATTTTTTATAAAAAATGCGTCATTTATTGCACTGACGATATAAAAATGATTAGAGCAACCGACAACTTCTGCAGCTGACTTCCATAGACCTGAGACAGCACCTAACACAGTGCCTTAGGTCTGATCTGGTATGTGCTGCATGGTCTGCTCTGTGCATAAATCTAAGCTGCGCTGCTGCGATTTTTAATATCAGTTAAATTGTGTCTGTTTGTCTGTCGGGTTGGCTGCTGTCTGGCAGCCTATCTAAGGTATAAAGTTATCTAAACCAAAAGCGTAGGAAAAATGCAGAAGATTTCTTATTTCACTGCTGCCTTGCTGTGAAGTCTGCTTTTAGGCGACTGCTGTTCACCATAACTTCAGGCCAGACAAAGTAAGAGATAAACTGACGTATGTAAAATCAATAAGTAATGCACACATATAAAAGAAAAAGAGTTTTTCTATTTTGCCATGACTAGCCAAAGTGGCTCAGACTTGGCTACACATATGCACAAGTAAAGGTCGGCTTTAGCTCTTATGGCCTAACAGCAGCAGCAGCAGGCGTTGACAGTTGCTGCTTACTTCAAAAAGGACACAAAATTTATTACGTAGCAAAGAGCATCAAAACAAAAAAAATTTATGCAATTTTTATTGTCTAAAGTAAAGCCAAATACGCGTTAAAGTGAGCATATAAAAAACCAGCTTCTTATAGATCCCCATGTTCTGGCGCCCACAGAATCCACCCCTCCTACTGGCAACTCTGTGCAGGTCTTGCTAGCTAATAACTGCCAAAACTATTTGCATTATATTATATTATAAACTACGTTGAAGTTGCTAATTTGACTACAAGTTAAGTAATAAAAATGGAAGAGAACTTGGAGAAGTGCACATAGCACATGGAAGTGCTTTTCCATACGCATGCGTGCGTATTGTTGTCTGCACCACGAAAATTCAATGAGAAATTCTGAAATTGTGTAAAAGTAATTTTCACCATTTTCCATTTTTTGTAGTTTAGCATTTTTTCTCTTGTTACTATTTGCATTTCTCTTACATTTTTTTATATTTTCTTGTTTTTTTTTTCTTTTTGTTTAGTTGCAGCAGCAGGAGCCAGAGCAGCAGGCAAAGCAGAAGCAAGAGCTTTAATATGATTCCTTTCTGTTTGCCTTTTTTATGATTTTCTTTTGTTACTTTGTGCTGCTGCTGCTGCTGCTGTACTGTTGCTGTTATTGCTGCTCTACTGTAGAAAATTAAAATCTTGTACATGAATTGAGATATTGAAGTTTTGTGGCGAACAAAAGTCCGCAGTAAAAGCGAAACAGCAACAGCAGTTGTAAAATTCTTTCTTTTGTCCCTGGCATTAACAAGCGAATGCACAATATTTATTAAAAAAATCAACAACAAAAATAAGCAAAAAAAAAAAAAAAATCTAAATTTGTTGCAAATTTGTATGCAAATGTTGCCACACAATGCGCGTTTATCTTACTCACAGTAGGACATAGCAGACAGCACACAACAGACAGCAGCCACCCAGGCGAAGGCTACATTAAATAAAAATTACTATGACTTCTTTTTCTTTACTTTTTTGGACAGTAAAGTCGTCATATACTCACATGCGCATAAAACTAAGTACCAACATTTACTGCATAGTATATGAATAACTTAGCCAAGCAGTGAATTCCCAGCAATTTCAGTTTAAATAAACTTACACCCACTTTGCCGGTCTGTGTGTGTGTGTGTGAGAGAGTGTGCGCCGGACTGGGCGTGGCAGCCGCATTTCAGCTTTGCCATTCAAATGTGTCTACACGTTGCTTATCAGTGTATCGCAGAATTAACATTTTACACGCTCAGCGTAGTTTATGCTGATACAAGTCGGCATTGTGCACTTGGCACAGTGTTAACACGATTTCATTTACGCCGGCGCTGGCGCACTTTCTTGCGCCACAATGTGCTGCCTATGTGAATATCTTAAGTCGCTGCCGGCCCTGGGTGCTTGTGCTGCCATTTCCGCTGGCAACATTTTACGCAATCCTTTTGCTTTTCCGCACATTGCAGCAAATGCGAATGTAAATTGCAACGTGTTGATTAGCGCAAATAAATAAGTGCAGCCACCCACCTACCATCCTCAACATGCCGGCTGCCACACAATTGGCTACCGACTTGCCGCATGCAATGGCAGCCCCCTGCCACCCACTTGGGGGGCAACACTTTGCATTATGCAGTCGGGCTGCGCATCGTCGACGTTTGCGTGACATTTGCAATTAAATTCTTTTACATAAAACTTTAAATGCATTCAGTTAAGTTCGCGCATTGATTTGCATAAATTTCTCTGTACGCTGTACACTGTGCAAAATGCTAACTTTGAAATAAAAAAACAAAAAACGGAATTAAAAAAATTTTGTTATCAGTTAAGCAAAGATAAAAGGAAACAAGTAAAATTGCGCTTAAAGTTTTGCTTTTACATGGCAGCAACTTAAATGCAAACAAGCTGCAGCATTCTGTTGCCTATGCGCTTTCATTTAGATACCCAATAAGTATAACAGAAATTACCGTTACTTGCTGCTGGTGCTGCTGCTGCCAATCAAAAGCAGTAAATCCAGTACTCTGCTCTACTGTACGCACAAATGAATCCATCACAATTTTTACTACGGCCATAACCGTGAACTATGCAACTGCACACACTCAGCAGTTTTATTGAGGCAGCTGCAGAGTTGCATCTGCTCATGAGGATTAGTGACTGTGTGTGTGTGGTTCGGGGGAGGGAGTGTGTATGTGAGTGGGTGTGTGGGAATCTGCCATTATTTCTTTTGTTCTACACTCGTCACAGTCATCAACGGCAGAGACAGCTACAGCAGCAGCAGCGACAGCGACCGCCACCACATAAGAGCAAAACTTTAGCGTGCATGTTGCAAACAAATTGAAATTCTGTGTCAGCTACTCAGTCAACTGGTCAACTCTAGGCAAGCGTTTTGCTAACCCATACCCCACACACCATACCATGCTGCCCAGACAATCGAGCGTTTAGTTGGCTTGCATTCATATGTAATGGAAGCAGCAGCAGCAGCAGCATCAGACTCATGCCATAAAGCTGCTGCCAACTATGCGAGCATGCGACAGAAGTTTACCATAGATACATATGTAACTGCAGGCATGCATGCCTGTGTATATGCATGCGCATATATGCATATACGTATTTATATATCTGGCAACTAGACTAACAGCAATCATCGAGTGCAGTATGAGCAGCAGCAACAGCAGCACAATGCGCACAATAAAAGCTGCTTACGCAGGTCGAGTGCAAGTCCTTCTGATTGCTACTTAAGGATTATGCAACTAATGCCAAATTGTGTTGCACTTTGGTTGACTTTACCGTATATTTCAACAAAGCCACTCACTCACTCACCGAATGTGCGTGCACATCGTTTGCATCGACCAGCGTTGCCAACGGGAGCAACAGCCAAGTCTGTCTGGCTGGCAGTCAGCTACAGACATGTGCGCATACGTAAGCTACTCCCCGCTGCCAGAAGAGAGGTAAAACAATATTCCTGCAGCAAACTTGCTGTGCAACGCAGTGCAACTGCAAATTACTGCGCATGACTTTTACTTACCTAACTACTGACCCAGCAGCTAACAGCTTACTCTTGGCTATTTGCTGCCCCCTGGCAGGCAGACCTGCAAAATCACAACGCTTTGTATTTGCATGCTAAGCAGCAAATGTGGCTTTTGCTGGCTAAACTACCTACCTGCCTACATAACGGTATCTGCAACATATCTCAAAGTTGTCAAAGAATATTTTGCCGACATTATTGTTACTCGTTTTCACAGTAAATCTTTGCACTGCATGCACCCCGCCTTGTGTCTTCCCTGCAGTCGCAGTATCGACTGCCGTTTGCTTCAACTGACACACTTAGCAGCCGCCGGCCAAGTGAATGCTTGACAAAAACCCAATTTTGAATCAGCTCGGCATGGCATCTGTTGGCTGGCCAGCCTGCTGCAGTTACTTATGACAGCTTAAAGCTTTGCTGCAGCAGTCTTCGATTTTTCATGCAGTTGACAACCAACCAGAAATGTTCCATGGGCTGCCTGTAATTAAACGTTTGCTTTAAATTTTGTGCGGTTTGCTCTGTGCGCCACCCCTCTGCTCCCCTGCACGTAACAGACATTGGCATATGCTGAACTATTTTAGCTTTATGCCTTATGCGCTTATAAAACTTGACATGTCGGCCGAGCATTTGAAACCAATTCGTATGAGTTTTAAAAAGTAAGCTCAACAACACATTCCCAGACCTTTTTGGTCAGTTTAGAGTCAAAGGCTGCTTTTGTGTAATAAACGCAAGAAAACCGCCAGCATGCTGGATACTCAGCCCATAGACGACAAAAGTCAAAGTTATTTCTCACATAAGCTCTGCCATCAAATCAATACGCCTCAGTCAAGCTAGGGACTGCAAACCGTAGCAGAGCACGTGCGTTATCTATTTACATAACACAAGACAGGCCACTGCAAGCAAAATGTTTCCTTTTGATTTTTGTGAAGTTGTACATTTTTCGTTTTGATTGGCACTAAGAAGGCTGCAGAATGCGCTTATTAGACACTAAATAGGCCACAAGACACATCGATGCAGCAACGCATGGTCAGTATGCGACATGCAGGCATTCATCAAATCCTCTGCTTAACACTTTGTGTATCAAAGACTAAGAGTAGGAGAGAGAAAGAGAGAGACGCTGGAATATGGGAATGTGGTGGCACATGTGCATGAAGGCCATGCTGGCACACAGCAGTGCAGCATTCACAGTCCTCAGAGTTCTCACATTTGTTGACGTCAACTTAAAATGTAGATTTCATCACGTTCTTGTTGCGAATGCGTGCGAGCGTGCGTGCAGCTTGCATTATTTCTTTTGTGACGACACACACAGCACATTGCGACGTCATCACTTTGGCTTGAGGCATTCTAGCCGCTGCAGGCAGTAGCCAACAACAACAACAATAATAGCAACAACAACAGCATTGTCATGGGAAATATATATTTTCAACAGTGTGTCTCATTGCGCCCTCTGTGTGTGTGTGAGTGGTTTGTGTGTTTGTGCGTGTGTGAGTGTCTGTATTTCTCTTAGCCAAGTTGCTGCTGCTGCTCTGCACTTAATAACAACGCAAAACAGTTTGGATGACCATCATCAGCAGCAGCATGCGAGTGAGAAACACTCATGACTTGCTTGGTGTTGCCGAGTGTCCGCTTCGGCAATGGCGACGATGGCGAGGACGCTTCAATGCACGTAGCGCTGTCCACTGCGCCTTGGGTGGCACAGCAATTTTAATCAGACACAAAGGCGACTTATGATGATAAATGGGCGTGGCATGTCAGTGAAATCCTTGAGCCTCGACTTGACTCATGTGTATCTCTAACGTTGTGTTGATTTGTTTATGCGTTTCATTTTGAGCTTCGTTGGCTCTAGGATTTGCAGCACGGCACAGCAGAGCAGAGTAGAGCAGACGTGGGGTCGGGTCAGTGGGCAAAGTGAGTGAGCCGTGTGCAAAGGAACAAAAGAGGAAACAGCAGCCGCACCAGCAACAATTTGCCAAAAGCATTATGCACAATAATTCAATGTCATTCTTGCTCGCTTGCACACTTTTTCGCCAGCTTCCATGTTTCCATTCCATGCTTGCTTTGCTTGCTTGTTGTACTTGTTGTTGTTGTTGTTGTTGCTGCTGTGGCTGTTGCTGCCTCTTAACCGTTAACCATATATCCTTTTTGTTTGGCTGTGTGCGTGACGATTAGTGTCAGTCAGTGCTTGAAAATTCGCTTTCTTCGCCACATTTCAGTTGGAATTTTTGTTGCCTGTTTTGCTGCTTTTCTTCTTTCTTTTTTTTTTTGTGCTTTTCTGTTGTTGTTGTTGTTGTTGGGGTTTTTCTATTTGCTGTTTATTTGCAGCCACATTTGAAATCCATTTCGAGCATAAAAGTCATCATTCCTGCAACTTGCGAGTTGTGAGCTGACGACTGACAGCAGACGCTGAAATATTTTGTCATTTTGCGTTTGTCTTTCGGTTTGCTGTTGCTATGTTGGGTCTTTTGTTTCGTTGTGTGTGCTTTTATTTGTGGAAAATTATTTCAAAGAGTTGGCTATTTAGAAATTGTTTATGACACGTACGCGTGCAAAGGCAGACGCAGAAACAGAAGCACAGCAGCATACACAGATGCAGAGACAAAGTCAGAGACAGAGGCAAGCAGACAAGTCGTCTCGGACTCAGCTCGTCTGCCATCAAGTGACATATCAATGTCAACTGCAGCCGTCAGCGTACAGCGGTAGCAATCGCTTTTCAGACTTTAATCTTTAAATTTTTTTTTTTTTTTTATACTTTTTTTTATTAACAATCTGTCCTTAGGACAATAAGTTAATTGTATAACAAAGATGAGAAGGAATAGGTAGGTCTCCAATGAGACCATCTATTATACAGCTAAAATTATTTCTATAATACATATATATAATATATCAGAAATGTTCATTAAATCTATAAGGAAAATGTAAGTTATGACAATTATTATTATCTTACATATATACATTTTATTTACATATTTACACTAAATCTACAAGGTAAGTCTAATATATGATACCTATTCAGCCGTCTGACAGACTCGCTATTGTCAAGAAGATTAATAGCAAGTTCGTTTTCGTGGTTGCTCAGTCTTTCTAAGTATTTTTTGGATACCCTGGCTATTTCTTCTCTGACAAAAGGTATGTTGAGATCTTTATGAATGGCGGAATTGGTCATATACCAAGGAGCATTGGTAATACTTCTTAGTAATTTGTTTTGATATCGTTGAAGTATCTCTATGTTTGAATTGCTTGCGGTTCCCCAGAGTTGCATGGCGTATGTCCAAACCGGTTTTAGCATTACTTTGTATAGCAGAATTTTATTTTCCAAGTTTAGTTGTGATCTAGGACCAAGAAGCCAGTACATCCGACCCGTTTTCAATGCAAGTTGTGTCTTTTTCGTTTTAATATGCTCTTTCCACGTGAGTCTGCGATCAAGGTGCACCCCTAAGTACTTGAAGGAGTTGCTTTGTGGAATCTCGCTTCCATTAAGACGCACTTTTGGACACGAGCTCCGTCTAAGTGTAAACGTGACATGTGTTGATTTTTGGGCGTTTACCTTAATTTTCCATTTTTGGAGCCAATCTTCTATCATTTCTAGCTGCGATTGTAAGATTTGAGATGCTTCCACCGGATCTTTACTTGTTGCTATGATCGCTGTATCATCAGCATATGTCGCTACATTTATAGTGTCTGAGACAGGCATATCAGCTGTAAATATAGAGTATAGAACTGGACTCAGTACACTACCTTGAGGGACTCCAGCGTTAATCGGATGTAGTTCAGATGCGTCATTTTGTTGCTGAACATAAAAGTAGCGGTTACTAAGAAATGATCTAAGTAATAAAAAATATGGCGCTGGAAGAAGAGTTTTAATTTTGTATAGAAAAAAAAAAAAAAAAAAAAAAAAAAATGCTTGCTGGATGTCAAGAAACACTGCCGAACAATATTGTTTTTTCTCAAAATGTCAATTATTAAATTAACAACCCGGTGGCACTGTTCAGGTGTACCATGGTTTTCTAAACCCAAACTGGTGTTTCGGTATAATGGCGAGTTCGTCCACAACTGGCAACAGCCTTCTTAAAAGTATTTTTTCAAATACTTTAGAAAAAGTTACCAACAGGCTAATCGGACGGTATGATGAGGTGCTGCTTTCCGGCTTATTTGGTTTGGGTATCATTATTACCTCCGCGCATTTCCATTGACTGGGATAATATTCTAGCCTTATCATTGCATTATATATATAGGTTAGTAGGCGAACACATTTGGGTGGAAGGTTTTTCAACGTATATCCGTCAATTTTATCAAAACCGGGTGACTTTTTGTTTTTAATCAGTTTTATTTCGGCTTTGACTTCTGCAAGCGATGTTTGGGGAATTGGCAGACTCATTTGACAAGGCGACTCCAGAAAGTTTAAAACGGTGTCTTCATTTGATGTGACATTAGCTTCATGGGGTTGAAAAACTGAATGCAAATGACTTGCAAAAGCCTCAGCCTTTTCCAAGTCAGTTCGGCAACGTTCTCCATTGCTGTTTATAAGTATAGCACTTCTTCTTTTGGGATGTTTTAGGTACTTTGTAGCTCTCCAGAGGCTATATTGATCATCTGTTGAAAAAGCGTCAAGTTGTCTCAAGTAATCTGCCGTGTTTTCATCTCGAACTTCTTTAAGTCGTTGCTTCAGGTAACTAACTGCGTTGTTAAATAATCTCTTATCATTTGGGCTACGACTAGTTTGCCAGTTTTTTCGCAGCTTTCTTTTGTTTTTGATAAGTTGTCTTAACTAAAATGATAGAAAAGGTTGGTGATGATTCA
>JBAMBQ010004765.1:0-76763 GCA_037044495.1 Stegana nigrithorax | reverse complement strand
ATATTGAAAAACACTTATTTATGATTAGGCATCGTATAAATAGCAAAAATTCACTTCAACTTATTCAAGTAGGCTGCCTCTTCAATTTTATTATTATTTAGTATAGATATGCGCAAATATCAATAAAAATAATATAAGCTTTTGGCACAATTTAATATCGTCCATCCTTCCAATCCTTTAAACTCCTATATGCCTATACAAAACATATAAGTAAATGAACAATGTATGATCAGTTGGCTAGTTTTGCCTGAAGGCCATTTTATTGTTTTGATTTTTATTTCTGAGCTGATGACGCAAGTAAGACTAGCTGGAGCACAAGGCCAGACCCAATTCCATCCATTAGCGCATTTTATATGCGTCAAGCTAAAGAAGCCAACAGCAAAAACATTAAGCTGACAATGCTCCAACTCGGATGGGCTTTAAATATTATAACGTCGCAGTGTCGGGCACTGTTTGAAATTCCTAACAATGTGCAGCGCAAGGAACGTGCTGCGCATTAAATTGGGTCACTTGGCATGAAGCACAGCAAGCTGCAGCCGAGAATTGCTGAGACGGCAACTACGCAGAAGGAAGCCAAAGCCGCAGGACTTGAAATCAAATGCAATTGAGAAAGAAAACTAAATGGCACAAATCAAGCCAAGGATGCAACAAAAGAACTCAAACGCAAACCAGAAAATATAAAGAAAACGAATAAAATGGAAAAAAATTGCACTGCAATCATAGCGAAATAAAAAGCTAATCAAGAAAGGCAACAAGAGGAAAACTTACAACGTCAACATTAACAACAACAGCAACAACAACAATCGCGAACAAAATGCCATACAACAACAAAAAAGCTGCAGCGCAATAAATTATAGAACATTTTCTACAACGCAAAATAATGTTCTTTTGTCATTTTTTGTTGTTACTTTTGTTGTTGCTGTTGTTATTGTGCGCACGCCGCCCGTCACAACACAGGGAAGAAATCACTCAGGTATCGCTCCGCACGTAGCATTAACTGTCAAAGCGACCAACCGACAGTCAGACAGTGATGCCAAGTCACAGTCACATTGGCCCAGAAGGCTTACAGCAGAGCGATATACGATATACGATGTTCATTGGGGGTTTATTAAACAGTTCTGGCTCGCTATCCTTGTCAGGCGCCTAACGTATTTTTTGTTCGCAATTCGCGTTCATTCTTCAAGCGAACTTCGTTCGTTCGTACTTTGTACTTCGGGCTTCGAGCTTCGAGCTTCGTACTCTTGCTTTTTGTTTTCGTACCCATAATCGCAGCTTGGTTTACTGTTTCTGTTTTGATTTTGAGTTCGTCTACAACGACCAGCAAAACAAAACAGAGTAACAAAAACACGCAATCGGTTTGCACGAACATCGTTGTGCACTACAAGAACGTACATTTACTATATATGAAGAAACATACAATATGTGTATCGATTGAATACAGTTCTTTTTAAAAATTAATTTAGGAATAACAAGTCTGGCCAATTTCGATGGTACTTTGCGCCTATACCGACTGATTACCCAACAAATTACAAGACACTTTTTTGTGCTTAAGTTTTTCTTGATCTTTGCTTAAGGTCTTCTAGCAAATCGAGAAGAAAAATTCACATTTCAAACAAGTTCAAACACAACACAAACTTCAGTCATTTCATATACGACTTTCAATGTAAAACGCCAAATTTTTTCAAATAAATTTTATATATGTGTGTGGTCAACAAACTATTTCCTCTGCTATTTGGGCCAATTAATTGAATGCTGGCGGACACATACTTGTAATTTTATCAGCTGTCAGCTTTATCCAATAATAAAGCACAACAGGCATCAGCTATTCTGTTCATCTGAGCTAACTTAGATACTTGACATGCAGCTTGCTTGTTTCTGACTACGTTTGGTGCGAATTAGTAATTTCTCTACCAAAAGAAAACAAAACACACCCACCTGGAGCCAGATAAACACGTCAGATACGTCACACACCCCAAATTAAGTAGAAAACTAAGCAAGTTGTCAGCAGTTTGCCCAGTTAGGGGGACCAGACGGGCTTAGATGGAACATAGTTAGTTGCTTCATTTTGTTTATAAGTTAACCCAACCAAAAATGGGGCGCAAATGAACACAAACAGACAACTGACATGTCAGCATCGGACATCGTCAAAACATGTTGACAACAAAAAAAAAAAAAAAGAACCAAAAAAGAACAGAACAAATGACTTAATTAGTCTGCAATTAATGTGCAGCACAAATATTGTATTTAGACGGCATTTGGCATGCGTGCGGCTATATACCCGCGAGGTGCTAGAGTAGGGTGCAGCGAAAGACGGCACGAAGCAAAGCATGAAGAACGCAAACACGAACGCACAGAGGGTTGTTGCTTCATTGCACTTTGGCAGGATGTGCTGTGGCGTTGTAAAGTACAACAACAATAACAGCAGCAACAACAACAAGGAATTGAGTTGTAATCGACGAAATGCGTGTGTAGCGATGTAACGCAAATGCCACAAAAGGAACATTAGATAAGGAGTGTCAGGATTGATTGCGTGAATTTGCCCGGCCTGGAGCTGCCTTTGAAGCGCCTTTTCATAGCGTATGCATGGCATTTTCTGCTTTGTTGTTGCTGCTGTTGTTTTGTTGTTTTTGATTATGCTATTGTTGCTGTTGCTGTTGCTGTTGCTGTAACCGTGGTTGTTGCTGTTGCTGTTGTTATTATTGTTATTATAAGCCTGCGCTTTGTTTTGATACTGTTACAGTTTAATGCACATATATACTTTCTAATGTTTTTGTTCTATAATTTTCCTCATATTTTTCCTTTTGTGTTCTTATTGTTGTGGTTGCTGTGGTTATTATTATTATTATTATTATTGTTGTTGTTGTTGTCATTGCTGTTGCTATTGCTGTTGCTGCTGTCAACGGAAGCGAATTATGTTAGTGAGCCGAAAACCAAAGTCAAAGCCGGAAAAAAATCAAAACAACCCCAATACAAAAGATCTACGTAAACCATAGCCAGCTTAGCACCCAAACCATCCACCCAAACGCACCCACCCACTCCACACACACATACACACACACACACATGTGTATATGTACACACTCAGGCACACCAAATATGCGCTCAATGCAATGTCTATGGTCTAAGGTCTTTCTCATTTTTGCTTTTTCGTTTAATTTTAATTTTTTTTTTTTCAATTTTCCTTTTTCTTTTTTTTTTGTTGTATTTTTCTTCTCTATATTTTATGTAGTTTTTGTTTTGTATTGTTTTTGTTGCTGGCATTGTTATTTCGTTGCTGCTGTTGCCGCTTTGCTGATAGCAAGGGTGGCACTTTCTGTTTTACTTTTATTTTTGATTTGGCCGCTTCGGTTTGTGTTAGATCACACCAGGCATGGCATGGGAACGCGTTTCATTTACCATAGTTCATTTTGCTTGGCTTTGCCTCCTGTTCTGGTTCGGGTTCGGGTTCTGGGTTTGGGTCGTCTGGGTGTCTTTTAACTTTGCCACTCATGTGTTCAAGGGTGGCGATTGGCATTGCGTGGTCTATTTTCATAAATAATATTAATAGCTCAAGTTTACTATGAGCGCTAGGCCCTGTGCGTCGTTTTTGTTTTTCCACTTTTTTGTATTTTTCTTTTTTTTTTTTTTTATTTATTTTCAATTTTTTTTTTAATTTCCATTTATATTTTGCTCTTGATTTTGTTGTTATTGTTGTTATCGTTTCAATTTGCTATTTATTTATAAATTAGCACGGCACCGTATTCATTTTACAAAAAGCCCCACAATTCGCAACCCATGACCCATTGCTTAGCTTAATTGCGTTCGAATGCTTAGCGCAGCGGCCCAACGTTGAAGGCACCTTGACAAATAACGCTGAGCGGCAGCGCTAATTATGTATCAACGCATTAACATTCTGGTCAGTTCATGTTGTTGTTTTTCTCTATTGTTGTTATTTTTGGTTTTGTTGTTGTTACAGTTTCCATAGGCGCGCTGCTCATTGAGGTTGTCAAGTTCGCGCTTAAATGTCATAATCGTACTTTGGGGGCTCCAATGCGGTATGGCATGGCACTCTTTTGCAGCACAATAACAGAAACCATTTTTAATGGCTCCATGCACCTAAAAGTCGGCTTTGCTAGCTTCAAGAGCTAATGTTCCAGATAGCCCGAACAACTACTTCTCTGTCCCAACTATTGAAGATTTTCTATGAGTTATATGTGTCTGGTTTCTACTTTGGTTTATTGGCAGATTAGCTACATCTACAGCGGGGATTATATACAGAAGCGTGCAATTGGCAGCAAGTTTGATAGTGGCAAACACAGATTATCAACCATAACTGGCGTCCACGAAAAACTAGACGCCGCAGAGTTCAGGCTGGAGCCTAGTAAGACGCCCGATTAATTTCAATAAACATCGTGGAGATACGATTCTCCTATACTTCAACGAGCAGCGGCAACTGTCTCAGCAGGCAATATTATTCTAAATGAACTCATTTATTTCTACACTCAATAATGTAGACAGATGTCAATACATTAAATCAAAACAAGATTGCTTATGCCTTAACTGTATGCCAGAAGGTTCCTCAAGTAAACTGACAGCGTATTTTTATATGGAATCATGTTTTCAGCGTCAACGAATCCACGTTCGGTTACGGTGTCAGTTTAGGAACAGCAGCTGAAACTTGCCACCGCGCTAATGGGCAGCAGGCAGCAATGTTAGCATTTCAGCCAACACAACATAAAAGCCAAAAAAATGCAATCAATACCAAACTTTGCTAAGCGAACAAGCAAACTTAATTTGCCGGCTTTGCTGGCCTTCTAAAAAAGGAACAAGAAATTGAACACAACAACAACAACAAGAGCAACAACAAATAAAACTGTGCACTCAAAATTGACAAATATTGTCAAGCATGACATTAAGCTGCGAGTATCGAAGTTGTGGCCGGAGGAGTGCAGCATGCGGAGACGGATGCCGGTGGTCATGAGGGGGGTGGCGGTGTTAGCTGCGCCAAGTTGAGTAGTTTACAACTTTTAAGCTCTGATTATGTTGCCGCAGTCAGTTGCAATTGTCTTCGAGCGTTTTGCGCTGTGCTGTATTTGTTTTTGTTATTTCTTAGTTTTATTTTTTATTTATTTTTTTATTTTATATGGTATTTTTTTATAATTTTATTTTATTTTTTGTTTTTTGTGTTATACACCCGTTTTTTTTTTTGTTTTGTTTCTTCTTGTGCTTTGTTTTTGCTGCAACGTTGTGTTGCCATTGTCTTGTTGTTGTTGTTGTTGTTTTGTATGATGTGCAAACACGCGAACATAATAAGTAAGTCATTCGTACAATGACACTCCAGACAAATACGAATACGAATGAACGGACAAAGGGTGCGACGCCCGCAACGACAGACATTCAAACAGATCACTTCAGATACAATTACAGCTATAGATACATAACGTATAGTACCCACAAGCGCGTGTAGCTAAGCATAAGATGTAAAGATGCACAAATGCCGGCTATAGCACGAATGTAGGTTCAACGTTGCCGTTGACAACATGGCGACAATACACATTCGCAATCCAATACGATAATCAAAAAAAAAAAAAAAACAAAAACATAAATAAATAAAAAAAACAACATAAAAAATTAAAAAAAAAAAAAAAATAAAACAAAAGTAAAAGCAACAAACAACAATAAAAAATAGTGAAACAACATTTGAACTGCAATCTAGGAGAGATGCAAGACAATGCATCAACAGCGTCGACTGGCTCCATGCTTCACTGACGCATGCTGCTTCCGTTTTTTATGTTCAAGTCATCATCATCATCAACATCAGCGTCGTCGTCATAGTCAGAGTCAGTCGCAGTCACAGTCACAGTCGCCAACGTTAGTACACGTACAATTCGAGATAATTTGTTTGCCATGAGTATTATGTAATGCAGCTATTTTATTTTTCCATTTTTCCTTATTTTCCTCTATTTTTTACTTATTACTTTAGCTTATTTGTTTGCTTGTACGTTTTACGTGTAACATACTTTCCACAGCCAACTGCGAAAATTGGCAGTCAATGAACTTTTCGCACATAAAACTTGACTCAGCCAAAAGTTCAACGCTTAGCAAAACCGATTTGGAACCAAATGTAATGCAGCAGCATTTATAATTCATGTATGCAGTTTAGTTCAGTTTAGTATACTTTAGTTCACTTCGGTTCAGCTGAGTTCGCTTTAGCCTTTTCGCTTATCCTGCGACATCAAACGATGCCCGCTTCAATGACTTTTGACTTTCAGGTAACAAATCTCATGCAGCACCAAGCGGAAGTTTTTTTCTTGGCACTATGCAGCTGTGATATATCAAATATAATAGTACTGTATTATACGAATAACACGCACATACATCGTCACATGTCTATAAAGAGCAAAGCGCAAGCCAACAAAAAACCATTCTACGGTATAATTATATTAATAAGTTGGGCATTTGCGCGCAATGAAAAGCTGTATTGACCTGCAGCAGCTATGAGTAATAAACAACAGAGACTCAGGATTAGCAACAACTTAAAGAAGAAGCCAAGTGTGCTCGGAGGATTATCAAGTTTAGCAAACACACATTTGGGCAACCCATTTGCCAAATCAAGAAACACACTGCTGTGGCTATGTTTCATTACCAATCAGCAGTCAGAATAGCATAATACAGTTAACAACAATCTAAATGGTTTTGCAAGTAGTTGACAACCCTACGCATGGCAGGTGCAATTGCGATGGTGCATCGGTTTGGTTAATCATTATGCAATTTCAACTTTTGCTGATGAAATTCTTTTAAGCGTGCTTACTAAGTTTTGTGTATATACAATACAAATGGTGAATGTTAATTGCCTAAATATTAATTCATACACAACACAACAAAAAAAAAAAAAAAGAAGTTAACAACAACTAAAAATTTTTGCTACATAAGCGCAACATAGCAGCCAGAAAATTTCAGAAACGAAAAACAAAACTTAAATAAATTTAAAAAAAGAAAACAATAAAAATCTTTCCAAATGCAAATTTCCAATTTGTTCGCATACAAACTAATAATTATTTTTAACTATGGTTTAAATATTGCAAACTAAAAATTATATATTTTTGTTCAATTTCATTTATAATTGGTTTTTTAAGCTAATTTTTTTTTCGGTGTATATGAACGTTTAAATCTAACCTTTTTTGTGGTTGCATCGAAACCGGTTGCTGTCTGACACTGGAATGGTTTCTTACAAGTTAGAAAATTACAAATTCATAATTTATTTGCTTGTAGTTGTTTTTGGAAATTTAAAACAATTATAAGTAAGTTTTTTTGTCTCTTTCTGTGCTATTTGTTTATATATAGTTTACTACTTATATAGTAGACAGTATAGGAATAGGCAAGATTCTTCATTGTATTGCTTTCACTTAAATGCATTCAACGCGGTTACGTTTGCTGAGCGCATCGATTACACGCGGCAGCGTTTGTTGCTGATTTACTTAACAGAGTTGCCAGTCTTAGCAGCTTGTACTGATTAGAATTTTGGATTTTAGTTTTATTGCCAAATTTTACGATTGCAAACAAAAACATGGCATCGCGAATTTACACAGTCGAACTTTCCTATAACAAACATCTAACGAACGATCCCTGTTATTATCTAAGCAAAAATAACTGTTTATGTCACTATGGATTTCATTTATAAAAAAACACAAATAACACCTTAAGAAATATTAAGGTTAACGAAATTGCTTCTAGCTAAAAAATTTATTAAGAGAGTTTTTTTTTTTTGAAGAGCGCTACTTTGAAATAATCTGATAATAAGAACTCAGTTTCAATTCTGTTCTAATTATGTTAGAAAATTGTATTGGGAGTACAAAGTGTAAGCGTGAGGTTGCCACGGAATTTGTTATAGCGAAGTTCGACTGCTTGGTATGTGTTTTCATGCTCCCACGTCTGAAACATTTAACAAAAAGCAACGCGATGAATCAGACTTAACATATGTAAGTAGATTTCAGTTTAAGTAAGGTAACTTATGCAATGCCAATGGTTAAAAAAGATCATTTTCAGAGAGTTGCAAGAAGTTTAGGAAACAGAGTTGAGGCAATGAAATATTTATTTATTATTTTTTTTTTTTTTTGATTCTGGAAAGGTATTATCACTCTGTAGATGTACAAATAAGTGTATCTAAAAACAGGCAGAGTTTCAATTATAACTAAAAAAAAAAAAAATGAATCACTAGACACACTTAATATATATGTACGAGTATGTATACACGTATTAAATACGTGTTTCAAGCCTTGCTGCCTGTCTTAAATATGCAGCTAGCTGTGTGTATGGAGGGCAACGTGCGACGAGCGGCAAGTGGCATGTGACATGGAGAGAAGGCACAGCACTAGCCAGCATCGCGTTGCCATGAGTTAGCAATTTGAATCGTTTCGATTGGGTTTTGGTTAGGGACAGAGTCAACAGTTTGATAGATACAACAACACACAAGTGATAATTTGTATATAATGGAGTGAAAGTGATGTGTGTCTGCGAGTGTGTGGAATGCAATGAAAAAATTGCCATTAAATTGCAGTAATTAGATTTACTAATTTGATATTTGCCAACAGAAGATGTTAGGGGTAAAGAGTCACAAGAATAAAGAAAATGAAACCAAGAAAAAAAAAACACAATTTAAAAACGTAGCGTAAATGGCAAATAATATTAAAGACAAATTTGCTTTTTGCATGAACACGGGCACACTTATGGTATTATTTGGTATACGGATAGATAAAGATATAGATATAGATATAGATATAGATATTTGGGTATATAGTACGATATGTGGTTTCGTATATTGTATGTAGTTAAATAAATGATGCGGCAGTGTATTTGCTTAGGTAACATTGGCATATGAAACTCTCTTACTTGGCATTTTTCGGTCGACGCGCATCGATGGGGAAATCATCATCAAAATCCAAGTTGAAATCCTCGCCGAGATCGTGCGGCACGAGCGGTGTCCGTTGGTGTGCGGGACTCGTGTGATAGCCATCGCCTTGTAACTAAAGTTGCCAAATCGAATTACAATAGAAAAAAAATGTATGCGTTTTTAAAAATCGTCTCACTTAAAGTTAAAGTTGCGCGACAAACAATTAATTGGAATTGAAATCGAAAGCTAAAATATATTACTTTATCTCCCATTATAATTGGCATGCATTGAAAAATGGGATCTTGTTTTTTTTTTTTTTTTTTTTTTTGTTTTCTATTAAAATATTTTATACAGCGTTGTCTGTCTGTGTTTGTGTATTTGTTCATTAACAAAATCAATTCCAATTTATTGAAAATCAAAATTAATTTCACTTTTTTTTTAACAATATGCATCGCAGGCCAACTGCAATTGCCACAAGAGGCGGCTGTTGGACCATTTTGCAATTTGTTTATAAAAAATACAAAAGTAAATCAATAAAAAAAAAACAATATAATGGCAAAGTAAAGGGCAAATCGTTACTCGTGCAAGGATTTTCTTCGGTTTTTCATTTAAGTATTTCAAAAACATATAAAAAAATGTCAATCCAACGTTGCATAAATCAATCGAGTTTTATTTTTATGTCAATGGTTCAATAAACAAGAAAGCTTTGTTTGTTTTTGGTGTTGTTTCACATGTAAGCTAAAATCATATAACAATTAAACATTATTAAAAATACATATTAATACGCATATATGTAACTGCCAAACGCTGCAAAAATACACATTTTGATACCTTTGTTCTGGTCCTGCCCCATTCTCATCATAAATCACAACATTAGAAAAAAATAAATAAAAAACCACAAACAACAAACCTGGTTCAGTGAAACTAATTAATACAATTGATTTTATTTGCTTAATCGACAGTCAATCCTACAAACTGTTCCTTTTTTTTTCTTTTTCTAAGGCCTGTCAGTCACTTAAGTTCTTCACAAAACAGTTTGACTTCCCAATGAAGCAAAGAAAAGAAAAAAAAAGTATTATTAATAAATAAATAACGAAAAGTTCTTAAGCACAACAAATGCTTCAAGTAGCCACAACGCGATGAAACGAGTCATCAACAACTCAATAGGTGCTTCAAAACTGTTAATAGCCCTTATTAGAGATTTCATCGAGCTAAAGCAAACGTAATTGCAGGGCAACTGCTGCCGCCGCCCCGCCGTAGACAGTAAACAATTGATGGGAGCCAAACTGTTGCATGCGATTATCGCTTTCTGGCAAATATTTGTAAGGCAAACTTCTGCTGAGGTCATATGCAACGTTAATAAAATGAATTTAATAAGCAGTTGTGAGCAACAAACGACGCCTGTCACTTTGGCTAATAACTGGAACTGGCAGCACACAAATCCCAACGCTCGCCTGTCATTTTGAGACATTTGCGGGTGTGGAAGCGAATCAACAATTGACACTCAGTTGGATACACAGTCAGGCATAAGTAGAGAAGTGTGATAAGGCATATGCAGTGCGTACACGTATGTCTGTTGAATATGGGCAGGCAGAGCAAAACAAAAGAAGAAATGTGCATTTTCACGGCGTTGCTGTTGCTGGCAGGAGTAACTAAAATATAACAGTTGGTAATGGTTTACAATTAAATACACTCAAGTACACAACGAAGCATACAATATGCATAACGAGAGAGTATCGTTGGGGTAGAGTAATTATTGTAATAGAGAGAGAGAGAGAGAGTACTGCGTATATGCGTATATTGATAACGTTATGTTGCAATTAAGAATCCTTTGTACGAGTACGAGTAGTAAAGCCCCTACCTTGACCACTGTGCCGACCTGATTCGAGTCAGACGCCGACTGGCGATTGTCCAGCAGATTGGCCCGTTCCATTTGCTCCAGCTGCAACGTTTCACGCGGTTGTTGATCGTTGAGTAGACGTTCGCGCATTTCATGTAAATAAGGACAACGCTGCATTCCTTAGGCAAATGCGTTAACAATTTTCCTTGCTAGCTGGCTGACTTGCACTAAGACTGCTTTATGCTTTACGCTTTTGATTATTTGATTTGATTGACTGTTTGACTGTTTGCTGTGCTATGTTATGTACGCTAACTAAGCTGGTGTACGTGATTTTGCTGCGTTTTACACTTGATTAATTATATGGTTTCTTTTTTGTTACTTTTTTTTTTTTTTTGCTTTTTTTTTCTTATGTGTATGATTTTCTTAGTGTTGTTGCTTTTAGTCTATGCATATAAAATTGTTGCAATATCTAAAGATTTTGTTAGCTAACTACTTCTGTTGTATATATATGTATGAATTTACGTTACAGTTGAGCCAATACTATTGCTTGTATATATATATATAGGTATAAATTTATGTATATATGAATACGTGTCTGTAGTATGTATGTATATTAGTTGCATACACTATGTTGCAATTCATATAGTAGCAATACTATTTCTCTTTTTACTAGCAGTTTATAGGCAAATTTATTGTTCGCTTTTAAATACGCGCATACGCAAAGTTATTTATATACTTTCTTGTGTATATATTAATGTTGGTTTTTTTTTTTTTTTTTTTTTTTGTTGTTGTTTTGTATATCAAAAGTATTTAGACTTATGCAGCAGAAAATCAGTCATTTAGTTTGCAGCAGTTTGATGTGTTAAAGACTTGTTACAATTCCATTCTTATTTGCTTTTAATTTCTTGGTTTGGTCGAACTGCAAGTAAAGAAAAGGAAAATAAGTAATATTAGTTTACAAATGTGTAAATGTAAGGCATAAACAATTTGCTTAAAAATATATAAGCTGCTACATACATATATGCTATATAAATGAAAAAAAGAAAAGAAGAAAAAAAAAAAAATAGTATGACGAAAGATTTTTTTCTATGCCATGGGCGCTGAACAAATACGCGGCGTATGCGCAATATTTCAGATTTAGCATACGCAAAGTATTGCGCCCACAGCATCAAAGCAGCCAACATTGAAATCGAGCGTTAAACAACGGCAACGGAAAAAATAAAAAAAAAAAATAATAATAAACGAAAATAAAAAAAAGGAAACCAAATGCAGAGAAAAAAAATGTTTTTAATAATTAAATCATTAACGCTTCGATTGACGCGCGCGCCAAAGAACGCGTGTAAACGTTTGAGTAGCAGATCGATCGACTTACAGATTGACTGACTGACTGGATGGCTGACTGAGCGTTTGACAGCTTTCGAAAATGCTTAACCCAGCTGCCGCGTTGTGTTTTTAAGTGTTTTGATTTATCGCACGCAATTGCACGTATGGCTATCAAATGCCTATGTTGGCGTTGCCATTGAAGCCTCTACGGCCCCAGCGAGCAGCACGAGAGCAACAGGCAAGCAAGGCAACGCAACCCAACGCAACGCAACGCAAAGCAGAGCAAAGTAAAGCAAAGCAAAACAAACAAAAGCATCGGCCCAGTGACTTTTCTTATGCCGCTGCGTCGCCTTTGCATTTAGTACGTGTTGTTGTTATATGGAAAATAGTTCATATGTTTATTTGTTGTTGTCGTTTATTTTTTTTTTTTTTTTTTTTTTTTGTATTCTGGCGCATGGCCAAAACATTCAACTGGAACAAAAAATGCTGTGAATAAAGAATTCGCGAATGCAACTAAATTACAATATATGAAGCACATAATCAGTTCAATTAATTCGCAGCAGCGTATTCTTGATGCATTGTTTTTGTAATTTTTCCAAAATTTTCTGCGCAGTTTTTATTTGCTGCATTTTGGCTGCTTTTCTTTTTTTTTCTTATATTTTTTTTTTTTTTTTTTTTTGTTTTTGTATTGACCCAATTGGTTGCCATAAAAAAAACTTCAAATTAGTATAACAAAAAAAATAAAAAAGAAACAAATTTCAATCGAAGCAACAAATAAAACAGCAGCTTGCCATTTTGTGGCAAAACATTTTGATACAATTTCATTAGAAAAATTACAGGAAATGATTATTAAGCAAACATGTTTAAATGGAGCACGCACAATTTGATTAATTGCGCCTCTTTGGTAGGCAGTTTAATGCCGCCATCAGCAGAGCAATGTGCAAGATTTCGAAGTGCTGCGCATCGAGGACGGCAATGTAAGCTATGCAGGTGCATTACAGAGCGCATAAGTCAAAACGTTGCTAGTCAAGAGCAAAGAAGCTTCTGCGCACTACATTCTTAAAGATGCCGATGCCGCCAAACTTGAACCCAAACTTGCTTATATTGAAATTCCACTTTTGGGGTTCATTCTATTATTACTGAAGGCTTAGCCCAATGTTTAAACTAAAACTCAAATCATGTGCAGTGCATAGCTATAAAGAAGCTTGAAACACAAAACACTCATGCTTTACATACCTAATGTAGAACGGATGTGACGGATATGTGAAGTTAACTGAAAACGAACTCACGAGTTGCTGCGGCAAACAAAACAGAAACCACGATGACCAAATTCGTTTGAAATGTAACCGACACCTGTTACCTCAATTATGGTGCTCAGTTCTGGTATGCAAAATTTATTTTAATTAAGCGCCCGCAGCAGCTGTAAGAAATTCTTCGCCTTAGGCCATTTATCATAATATTAGCTCTCCAGCCGGATTTTTCAACTTATGATATATGATTATTATATTATTGTTTTCAAATTTTATTTTCGGTTGCGTCAACACCAATTTTGCATACGAAAAGAAGTTACAACAATTAGTAGCTTGTGATGCGCATTGAGAATGATTTAATGACGTCAGTTTATGTTTGTGCTCAGACTTATTTGTTTATATTCGGAATTATAGCTTACAGCCTTTATGAAGTATGTACTTAACATGATCAGTTATTTATTTATTTAATGGTTTTTCGTTTTTTTTTTTTGCGGTTTCTGTATATGCTTATGCTCTACTATATGCACTGCAATGGTAATGTAAAACGCAATTTCGTGCAGACAATGCTGCAGACTGTACTTGGCTAATTGATAGTCGACATGCCACATCCAACAACGGTCAACTGTACTGCGGCGGGTCTTTGCTATCGGCCTCAAAGGCCTTTGATGTTTGATGTTGCTTTGTTGTGGCTGTTGCTGTTTGCATTTGCAAATGCGCAGGCCAAGGCACTCGGCAGTTGTCTGCGGCCTACAGCAGGGAGCAGCAGTCAGGATAACGACGGCGTTAACTGGCGGCAGTGTGGGTCCGCTGGTGGTGCGTTGGTGGTTGCATTTGGGCTTATCCACAGGTGGTTACCCATGGCAACAAGTCTAACTGCTACAACAACAAACCACTGCAGTAACAACAACCAACGCGTGCAATTAACAAATGTACGCCATTTTTCATTTATGTTGATACTCACACCTCGTCAATACGTACGCAACTTGCACAAACAAACATGCCAACAAACAAACAAACGAAAACAGTAACATTTGCATCTATTTATGCCTTTTTTTTATTTTTTTTTCTTTTAAAATTTTGTCTCTGTATGCGATCAAGTTGTTAGCCGTCAACTGTTAATAGTATTAACCAAAAGAACCTTGCAATTTAGCGCAAATACAGCAGAGAGCGAAAAACGTTGCAACATTTACAAAGGCAACGTTTGTGCCAGCGACAACAACAACAACAACAACAACAGCAACAATACTAACGACAATTACAACAACAACTCACGCACGTCAGCACAAGTGGCAACACAAGAAACTGAAAAACTGCCAGCAGAAGTCGAAGAAGCCGCAGAAGCCACCAAGAACATAAAGACATGTTGTACGGCAGTCAATGGTAACAGTCTCAGATATGCACACACACACACACATACGCACACACAAACACACATGCACGCAAAGGTATGTAATCACATAGTCACATGCCCGCAGCTAGGCCGCAATTCTTTTCTACGCCTGCCACAGGTGCTACACTTTAGCGAATGCTGCCTATGGCTTTAAGAATTCGAGATGCCCAAATCACGTTAATGGGGCAGTACAGCGACATCGTACCAACATCGTAAATATGCCAATGATTAATAGAAAAGTAAATTAATAATAAATTTCTATGCATATAAGGGATGTCGTGCGATATGACGACTCCGGTCTACCAAAAAGAGATTCACGTGAATTGAAAAGAACGAAGCAAGTCAGCGATAAACAAAAGAGCGTCTCCAGATTTCCAAACAGGTTAGCACATGGCTACAGTAGTGAATAATAAATAAATATGAATGGATGAAAGAAAAACAGATTAACGTGATAATAAACAAATAAACAAACTAATAAATAAACAAATGAAGCTAGATGAATAAATAAAAAGATGAATTAATGTGTAAATAGAAACGAGGAAGAGACACTACATTATGAATTCATAAGTAGAGTGATGTTTCTTATAGAGAAATATATAATATAAATATCTAAATTGTGAATTGAATAAATAAAAACACGAATGAACATGTGAATAAACAAATAAATTGGTAGATAAATATTTAAAAATATTAAAAAAAAAAATAAATAAATGAAAATAATGCAGAATGGTGACATAATCAAATAGATAATCTGCATTATCAGTCAGAAGCACGGAATGTAACGTTAGAAGAATAATCGTTTTATTTCATGAAAAAAAAAAACAACGGGGTTTTGTGTAAATTAAATAAAAAAAAAACTGAAAGTACTGAAATAAAAACAAATATTGCACACTAGAAGGTCGATTGAATGACGAAAACAAAATATCTTTAACTGCATCATCATAGAAGGGGCATTAAACAGCCACACTCAATCCGAGTGCTACTAAATAAAACAAACGACGTAGGGCACATTGCAAAGGCCCAAGCATAGGCAATTGCTTTCGCATTTGTGTAATTTAATCATGCGCAGCGTTTATCGTCTTCGCCTTTGTCAACGTCGGCATCGGCATCGGCGTCATCGTCGTCGTCACTGTCATGTCGATTGTCGTTTGTCGTTTGTTGTTTGTTGTTTGTCGTGCGTTTGGCTCAATTCTTTTGAGGTTAAACCGCAGCACTTTTGCAACGTAACACTTTACGGTTTTATTAGACGAACACTGGCTGCCGCCAAATGAAACCATTTAACGATGCGAACGTTGCCCCATTTTGACTTTGGCTACTCGGCTGAGAAATCATCAAATGGCCAAATGCATGCACGCCAACAAATTTTGATGAAAAACTTAAGCAACAAAAAACAAAAACAAGATACATATGAAAAAACGCCAAAACAGAAAGTAATAAAAAAAGAAGGAAATTATAAAGATAAACAAAAACGTCATACTTTCGATTTTTGATTTAGCATGCAATGACAGATCGCAAGCAACTGATGCAACTGATGTGCGGCAACAGCTATGCGCACAAAAATAGATACGCTTTATGCAGGGCGATCTAAGCAGCCAAACGACATAATAGACAAACAGACAACCCGACAACCCGACAACCCGACAGACAAACGGACAGATAACCATGCCTTTGCAGACAACCGGATATGCAACGCAATTGTTCTAAATGTAAAACAGATGGACACGTTTTGTGCAAGCAAGCAGCGACCCTGGGCGTGGGTTTTAGCTATGTCTACGGCTACGGCTACGGCTACGGCTGTGGCTTTTGCAGTGGGTGTGGGAGTGGGTCGGTTGGTGGGTGTGTGCTGTGTACTGTGTTCTGTGTATGTTGCACTGGGTGTGGAAATGTTTATATGCGTGCTATGAGTTGTGGGCGCCGCGCTCGCGGTTGTCAATTTGATGCTTGGCCTCTTGTCTTATTCGATTTTTAGTTTTGCATTTGATTTGGCTTCGGGGGTGCTTTACCGTTGCCTGTCTAGTCTGCACTTACATGTATGCATATGCATATATTCCACAAAAAAGCCACCCTCACATAAAAATAAGAAAGCAAATTATTAGAATAATGTAATGACAGACAAAAAAAAAATAATGCCAACGAAATACAGCTAAACATTGATTAGTTTTTAATTTCATCGTAGACAAATGTCACCACCAAAATGGGCTGCAGCAGTAAAGACAGCAATGAAGCAGCAACAGCAGCTATTTGATCCTTAAAGTGCCGTTTTTAATTTTATTTTAATTAAATTTATCTTTAGTAATTATATAAAATTAAACATGGAAATTTTGTCACGGTTTCACACAAAATATGCTGAAACGATTTTAATAATTTTTTTTTTTTTTAAATCACATTTGTGCTAAAGAATTGAGTGGCATACTTACTTTTTCAGTTTTTTTTTTTAATTAAATATCTTTTTTTTAGTATTAAGTTTTTACAAAAACAACAAAGCAATCAACATAAAAACGTTCGTACATTTATAGTTTATTTTGTTGTACGACGAATTTATTGTTTTGCTGAACGAAAAGCCAAAAGAAAAGCCGAACTAGCATTGAAATTGCACTTTTTTTACAATTAATGTTTAAATACTGTTGTTTCTGTTTTTGTAATATTTCTCCAGTGGTTCTTGGTGTTAATGGCAACCTTTTTTTTTTTTTTTTGTTGTTGTTGTAGTCTTTTCTAAACAATTTTGTTTAACCTGCTGCCATTTAATTTATTTATTTTTTCTTGCTTGCATATGCGGCACTTCTATGGTTGTATGTGTGTTTCCTTATACTTATATACATATTTATAGTATATTTTATAATTCTTTGCTAACAACAACAACAGCAACGACAATAGGCTGACTGTTTTTGACTAATGCAAATATTAAGTAATTTCATAAAGCATAATATGAAAATACAAATAGGCACCTACCTAACTTAACTAAGTTGGCTTAAGAAATTCGCATGCTTAATTAAACCGGTTTTGGGTTTAGAATTGTTTTTTTTTTTCTTTTTTTGTTTTAATAGATTTGCTGACGTCAGTAAATCATTTGACTTGTCGCAATTTTTTTTTTTCGGCTTTTGTTTTCCATTTGCTAAACAATGCTAACCGAAACGGCTAAAAGTTAATTACATCAGCCGCAACAAGACCAGCATTTATCAAATCGGCAATAGCAACAACAATAAAAAGCAGTTAACGTTTCAATTTGAAGCGCACAATTTATCGCATGATTTGGATTTGAATTTGTCTTTGTTGTCATTGCGCTTATTTTTACACTTTTATATTGAGTTATGCGACTTTTTGCACTTTCGTGTTGACGTTTAGCTGACCTGCCCAACTGTGTACTCCCCATATATACATACCATGCTTATGTACACATGTATACTCGTAACTGTGTGTACTAGAGATGAGGCAAGCGAGTCTGAATGCGAATGCGATTGCGACTTTGGCTGCTATTAGTTCATAGTTTGAACAACAATCTGATGAATTCATTGATGAGATCAGCAACAAACGGAAAAAATCCACACATTCTAGTTTCAGGCATCGAGGCAACATTTTAAAGTCTTTAGATTTAACAACAAAAAAAAAAAACAAAAATAAAATCCCGCTGGCGCCACCATAAACAAGTATGCAGCACCGAAGAAGCAATAAATAAGCCGAAACCAAACCAACCGCATATAAGATGCAAATTTGCAAATCGAACTTGGTCTGTTGGTTCATTTATCAGTTGCTAAGCCTCGTCTAGACTTCTAAACAGGCTATTCGATTGGGAGGTAACTTAGTGAATTTGAAAAGAAAAGACGAAAAAGCATCAACTGTTGCTGCTACTCAGACATACTCAAATGCTAACTCATAAGTGAAGTTGTTATGCGACAGCCAAATTGTTTGAATCTTACTGCAATAGAAATGTGTAATTATACAAATTACTAAACCGTAATTGAAGCTGTCACTTGAATTAATTGCAGGCCTTAACTGTGTCATGTGTATGACTCGCGCAGTTTCGCAGAACCTCATGCATTTGCTATGTGGCAATGCAACGTGAAAGTGGTTAGAAACAAAATATTCTACATTAGCCAAGCAATCCTGAATGCTCTAGATTGAAATTCATATAAGTTATACAAAATATTCACAGACAAGTCGTTTATGTCAAGACCTTGAAGTGTTGGGCATATTGGCCGAGCATAATGCAAATAGGTCGAATAATCTTTAGCTGTCGTTAGCTTGATATCTATTAATATTGGATTCTTATACGTCAAGTTAACTATAAAACAAACAAAACAGCGCTGAGATCAGCCAGACTGTTTAATAAAATTAAAACGTACACAGCAGCTATGGGTGCAAGAGTTTTGACCTTGGCCAGCCATGGGCAGTTGTGCCATAGGTTTATTTTCGTATTTTTAAGCATTTATTTAAATTTAAACAGATGATCTAAATGAATTTATAGTTGTACAAATTTATAAATAAAAATCAAACAAAAAGTAAAATCAAAGAAACTTAAACTATTATTTGATTCAATACACATAGGAATTTCTAAAGGACTGCTGAAATGAGATTCCTCGTACTTTGTGTGACGTATATTAAAGATACTTAACCATTATCAATATATAAAAATATAAAAAAATTGTACTCACTTGTTTTAAATATAGCAAAAGGATGCAACACTTTAAAGTAAATGTGCAAGCCAATTGTTTGTTGATTGAGCTACGCAGTTTTGTGTTTTTTTATTATTATTATTATTTAAAAAATTTTGATTGCTTTAGTATTTATATTTATTTTCTAGAATTCATCAAAATATGTTCCTGCGTGGCGTTGTGTTTGATTAGCGTTCTACTTCCGTTTCTGGCTTTTTATGTCTGAGCACAATTTCTCCTTTGTCTTATGTAGATTCTTTATCTTTACGGTTTATTTAGCTTATTTTGTATATTAAGTTTGATTTTTGCACAAAATTTTGGCAGTGTTTGTTGTTGTTACGAATTTCTGCTACAAACGAAAAGAAACCGAATTTAAGCACACACTCAAAAAAAAAAAAAAACGGAAAAACTAAAGCATATTTTTAGGCATTGCAACTTGGTATTTCCTTAAAATTTCCATTGATATGTTTCTGTACAATTTGCTTTCTTGGCATTTATTTAATTAGCACACTTGATGAGCAAAAAAAATAAACAAAACAAAACGAACAAAATAGACAAACACGCTCATTAGCTTTTGCTCTGCAAATCCGACAAAAACAGAAACAAAAAATACCGAAAAAAGAAACAAACGAAAGAAACCTTGTACATATGCGGAACGACAACAATAATAACAACAACGACAACAGCTACAGCCACATCTATTGCAATTACGCTGTTACACAGTTTTGCATTGTTGTTACGACTTCTGAACTGTTTCCGGTGGTATTATTGTTTTTGCACTTCCACTTTTTAGCCAAGTGAACTGTGCAATTGCAGAAAAACCAAAAAGGCAGCAAAAAAATTTTTAAAATGCAAATAATAAAATAACTGAACTCACTGTCTTGCTTTGCGTCGTACGTTTGTCTGTTTGTTTGACTGTCTGTCTGTTAAATTCTGTTCTACGCCAGACGGGATGCGTGTCAGTCTGCGTCTGTATTA
Organism: Stegana nigrithorax; assembly: GCA_037044495.1. NCBI lineage: Eukaryota > Metazoa > Arthropoda > Insecta > Diptera > Drosophilidae > Stegana > Stegana nigrithorax. The sequence continues at coordinate 56,464 of JBAMBQ010004765.1, read as the reverse complement.
ACAAACATCAAAAACTACAACGCACAATAGTGAAAACAAAAACAACAACACTCAGTTGTTGTTAATATCGGTATCGTATAAAAGTATCGTCGTCGTTGTTGCTATTGCTGTTATTCTTTCGGTCTTCTTCGTCGGTTTCCTCCTAATAATGCTAGTCGTATTAACCCGACCATCACTCGCAACAGTTCGTTAATGACTGAAAGCAATATACATATATCTAGTAAACAACATGTTGACGCCAACTTTAGCAACAAGTTGCCTCATCATGCAGGCAACAACAAAGAACATTCGTTACAAATGCAACATGAATCCGCAACATTTAAAGAAGGCTTTTTGGCCGCAACAACGATTTACACGCAAAACTGCCGACCCGGGTTTTGAGAAGAGCAAGCCTGTCGCCATGACAGTCTGCTACGGCAGCCAATGCATGAGCCTGAAAGAGACCACTACAGTGTGTCCAACTTTTGCATGCAGCGGCTGTTATTGCCGGCACTACTTTTTGGCACGACTTGGCCGCACTTTTGCGCTCCAACCATATATGGCAGTATTGCGCATATGCCGCCTATTTCAAAAGTGCATATTTAACGAATTTAGCTATTTGAAAAAAGTATTGAAAAAACAATAAATTGCGGTAATTGATTTAACCAGTATAATAATACTATACAAATATATAAATATATATAAAATTTAAGCAAATTTTGAGAAAAGTTGTTTGTTGTTAATTTACTTAGTGCAGAGTGGCAAAGTAGGAATATCCATTGTTTTGTTTCTTTAAGTTGAATACATTTAATGCAAATTTATTTATATGTTAAGTAGCCAAATATCAACTCCAATAAATAAAATAAGATCTGAGTGTGTTTCCTTGTTGTGATCACTTTAAGTTTTTTGCTATTTTAACATCTTCATTGACGACATTTATTTTTATACACAAAAGAACAAAAAACTATAAAAATAAAATATCATGGTTCTGACTCACATTCATTCCTGCTTCTGCCTTTCTTTGCAATGCACGCATGGAACATGGCAAAGGAAAGTAGAAGACCTTACTATTATTTTTATTATATTTAATTTAATTTTATAGTAGCTATTTAAGTAGTTATTGTATATAATTATAATTAAAATTATTAATTGAACCTGTAAATTATCCATTTTAATACACACTTGTCTTTCACAGAGCTCAGGTTCAGCGCGATCATTCAATCTCGCGGTTACATACAATCTGAACTGCCCAAAGTGGGCGACAGCAAAGAATGACAACGGCAACAAACAAGCATTTACAACAACAACAACAAAAACGAAAGAAACAAACATTTTATCTGCCAACGCAACGGCAACAATAACAGCTTTGTAATGACAATTAATGTGCGACCAAAGAGAAAGACCACAAAAACAACAAAAGCAGCCACAATAATAGCAAAGTGCACATAATTGTAACGACAACAACGGCAGAAAGAAATTCAAACAAATCTAAAAACGAGTTCTAATTTGTTTACGTTACGCTATAATGGATGTACACAACATACACACATACATGCATGCATACATGCATACATATGCAAATTAGTACTTATGCATGTTTGCTTGATGCATTGTAAACATTATAAACAAACAGAGTATAAAAAAAAACCCACCATATTCTTTTGCTGCTGTTATTATTGCTGTAATTGAAGTATGAAATTGACACAACATATATGGCATATTGATTGATTGATTACACTTATCGTTTAATAATTAAGCAAGAATTTTTAAATGCTCATATGTATTTACACACATATATTCATACATACATATATGTACATACTTATGCATGTATGTAGAGCCCATGCAGCTTCCCAATAATAAATACAAAAGCGCACAATGCGGTTATGCATTTGCTGGCAGTTGATGTTTGTTTATAAGTAGCATCAAGCCATTGTACTATGGAGTGCTATTTAAATAAGGTTTTCAGGTGAAAAATATTATTTTAATAAATATAAATTGCATTTTTTGTTTTTATCTTTTTCTACATTTCAGGCATACAAAATATGCTTCTATATTCACAAAGATACATTAACAAATCATATTTCAAAAAAAGTATTGCGCATTATTTTTGCCTACTGGCTTTCAATGCGTAGTCTCTATTGATTGTTGTTGGTTTCTTTTTACCCTACATTATGTTTTTTGTTTAGAGATTATGCACAAATCCTTCAATACTCGTATGCATGCAGACGGTTCATAGCACGCCATAGACTGAATGCCTAGCGTTGAAAAGCGTTGCATCAGGGGAGGCAAATGTGTGCAAGTGTAAGAGGCAAAAAGAGATGGCAACGAAAAAACACGCGCGGTGCTAAAACGCAATTAGAAGCATAACAAAAAAAAAAAAACAACAACAACACAACGAAAGCAGCAAATCAAGGAAACAAAGCACAAAAAGTATGCAACAATATCTACACCCAAATCGCATTTTTTGCTTGCACCAACAACAAAACTACCAAAAACAACAATAAGTAGCGACCGAATCGCACATTGTGCCAAGCCGAGCTAACCCGAGCCAATTCGAGCCAAGCCGACCCGAGACAGCACGAACCGTATTGAGTTGCTTTGCTTTTCGTTGCGTTGCGTTGCGCTGCGTTGCCATTTGTTGCGCATGCGTTGAAATTTCATCAAAGGACATTCACCTTTTTACGACGCTGCTTGCGTTTGTTTTTTATCTTTTCCATAAGTTTTTATTTCGCTGTATGTGCGTATGCTTTTTTTTTTTAGTTTGACTTGTTTTCGTGAAAAGGAAGCAAAATTTAAAAAACAAATGTACCACACAGTAGGGTGCATGCCGCTATGCAACTGCCTATGTTAAGTAAATTGCGTTAATTGCATTTGACGCACCCGTATTTTTTTATCTATACATTGTTGTTGGCTAGTTTTTAATGTTGTTCTTGTTTTTTTCTGAATTTGGTGAAACGACAGGAAGCTCTATAAAAGCAGCAAGAAAACATGAGGAAAGTCCAACATAACAAAAAACAACCTAAATCTAATTTAATTAAGACATAAAGTGAAATACCAGACAAAGGATTTCATACACAACGGTACACCGCACGCCCCCGCCCTTGACTGGCGCACCTCGTCTGCATTGCATTGTGCATAGTATATGAGTATGCGGTACGTATGCATGGCGGCAAGCTCAAGGGACACGCTACAAAGCTGCCGTTGCTGCTTCTAACGCCGGCGTGTGCTGCTGCGCTGCGATGATCAGCAGCGCCGAGGTTAACCTACTTTTAATATTATACATAGGCGCCAGGGCGTGGTTCAAATCCCGGGTAACAGTAAATAGTTGCGCACATGAAGCATATAATCTTATATGCTTATGGCATGTAAACGCGTACCTATATATGTGTGTATGTATGTACTATACATGTGTTATATATAACGGCCACTAAGTATTTACAAGCTGTGCTCAGTAGGCGGCGCTAACAAGCATAAAAAATGCAACAAACTGCAGGGGCAACATGGCATCCACATCCACAAGATGCCAGCAATCCCCAGCACTTCTTGCTTTGGCTTCATTCTGCTCCACTATTGCCCCTACATGTGAAAGAGATGCACTGCCTGTGTTAGCCTGCGCAACAGCTGTCGTCCCGCTCTAATAGCACCTAACTCCACAAAACAACATCCTCTTTCTCATCTGAGTAAACGTTGTTGATGCCTAGTTAGACAAACACAATCACATCCGCATTCACATCCACAGCAGCAGCATAAATCGTGCATTGTGCTCAACGCTCTCATACAACTTCGGTCTTACGCTCTCTTTACCTTTAACGTTGTTGGCTGGCGCTCTCGTACCACATTCCAATGGATGCTATTATGAATTTTCGCTCGTGTGCAGCCAGGCCACATAGCATCCATGACCATACAAAGGCATTTTCAACTGTTCAACGCACAATTCATGGGGACTTAGGATGGTTTCGGTGTTGGTGTCGGTATCGGTGTCGATGTCGGTGTCAGGGTGTCAGTGTGAGCGCTGGTGAGAGTAATATGTATGCTGCTGATGATGTGAAATTCGGGAAGTTTTCGCTAGCATCGCTTCTGGCCACTCCGCGTGCTCTGTTTATTTAAAGGCAGCACATTTTTTGGGCTGCTCCCGACCTCCTGCAGTTATACACACATAACACAAGCAACGCATTTTCGCACGTTCGCACACACGCACACTTAACAGCTACTGGGCACGTTCTCTGTGTTAGTCTATCTCTCTCGCACTCACTCGCGACACAACTCCTCGCTGCTGTAGTTTACGCAGGCAGCACCTTGCCAAGCGGACCCAAATCAATTTCGTCCTTATTAGTTGCGCACAATTTTCCGCCATTGTCCTCTCTTTTCTCTTTTTTTTTTTTTTTTTTTGTTCTTGTTTTCACATACATTTTAAAATATGTGTATGTGAGCATGTAAAGATGCATTATTGTGATGATTGTTGTTGTTGTGGTTGTTGTTGCACCTATTTATGCTAATCGGTTATTATGCAATGGCGATAATTAATTATCGTGAATGACACTTTAGCAAAATTGTATTATTTTTGTGCTTCTGTTGTTGATGTTTGCTTGGTTGGCTCTGCTTTTGTTGTTGCTGCCATTGTTGTTCATTGTTGGCATTGGTGTTGTTCTTTTGTAGCTGTATACTTATATCACACAAGCAAAATACGTTGCATACTTTCAATTGCGCAATTAGCCAGTTCCCTAAACAATTTATCAACCTCTGGCTGTCCTTGTATAAGTCACTGATGCGTGTAATACTCACAATTTAATTAGTTTTAATTATCGTACTTAATTATTTATTAAACTCCTTAATGTTGACTACATTTTGCGCTTTTAGTTGCGATCCCAAAAATGATTTGAGCTTCGATCTTCAACTATTAATTTTTATTGCAACAAGTTAACAAGATAACCATACGAATTTGTTCTATAATAGAGCAAAGCGGGCAGAAGTACAAGATGAGTACCATAAAAATGCTTAGTCTTGCTGCTTATCTAAAAATGTCATATACTGTAGGTATGACTCGGCAGTTCATTCATCAGGCAAGACTCTTCTTTTACTGTGTGTGTCCACACTGGAGGTATACGGCAAATGCTTCTGAACTATGTACAAGTTTCGCTTCAGGTAATCATAAGCAGTATAAACTGATTCAGAGCAGATCTTGCACAAGCCGCTTTACAATTGCCTTATCAATTGTATTACCGTCACCCATGGAATGCCCTAACATAGACAACTACAAAGCTTTTGTCCATTCTTTGCAGCTGTCCCAAGAAAAGATACAACAATTTTTGCAATGTAGGTTTTTTTTATTATTATTATTTTCATTAATTTTTGTATATACGCCTTTATACTTTTTTTGTGTAATATTTTTTATTGATTTGATTTCTTTTTATCGTTTTGCCAAATTTCGTATAGTTCGAGACATTGCGCTACGACGTTATTGTGCGTTACATTACGTTTTTTTTTGCTACGTTACGTTATCAGTTAATTTAAGAGAGTACAGGAGTACATTTAATGCAATCAACACTTAACGCATACATTTGAAAATTTCAAACATTGTTATTGTAGAGTTTTGCAATTTGTTGTTTAACTTTATTTTAATTTATTTTTTTATCTTTTAGTATGACAAAAAATGTATATAGCAATTTCATTATTCCCTTTGCTTGTTAATCAATTTTACTTTTTTAAAATTATACACCATAAAATAATTGTTTTATTTTTATATCATTTGGTTTAAGAAAATTAGTTGGCTGTCATTGTCTTCTTTTTTTTTCTCTTTTTGTTTTGCCATTTTTCAATACATAGAATACATATACATATATAGACTGAATGCTCGTGGGTTATTTACTACGGTTCTTTTAAGATCATTCGAAAATATTTTTAAATTTTTGTTTTCTTTTTATCTTTTAATTTAAATTTAGTTTGGTTCTGCATGTTACATATAAAAATTAATATAATAATTTCTTTCATAATAAATATTTGAACTATATTTATACATATAAATATTTATATATATGTAAATATATAAATAAATATATATTACTGCATGTACATACAATAAAAAAGTTGTATAGTCACTAGTTAAAAATTTAAGTTGAATTTTAATATTGTGATAACTAAGTTTAGCAATAAATTTAACTTTTTAAAATTCTTAAGAATAGCATAACTCAGATATATACGTACTATACCATGACGCCAAATTTTTACTTATGCTTAAATACAATAATTAATTCATTCAAAAAAAAAATAGAGCTCACACAAAATATAAACAGCAAATGCGCATATAAACTAAAACTATTTTGTTGTATCTTTGGCATTAAAAAATATACAAGTAAATACACTACAAAGAAAAAAAAAAACATTTTTATAGTTAATTTTTTTTTTTTTTTTTTCTTAATAAATATATATTTTTATCTGCCTAAGTTTTAGCTTATATTTTATTGTTAAAAAAGTGGGGGAAAAAAAGTTGTGCAAATTTGAAATTTGCTCTGCTGTTTTAGAATATAATATTTAATTTCTTATATTTTTCTTCTGAATTTTATGTTGAATACGTTATTATTTTTTCTTTTAAGTTATTGATTTGTCCTTTTGATTTTTTTCTGTACTTTTTTGTTTTTAATTAAATTTTAATACTTCGTTTACATATTTTTCGTTTATATACTTGTAGTTTAATTTAATTTTTTTTTTTTTTTTGTTTTTTTTTTTTTATATTTTTGTTATTAATTCATACATAAAAAAACGCAAATTATCACAATATATTAGAAACAAATTTTAAATAACTTCATTTACAGTTATTTATGGTCACTTGAATTATTATTATTTTTTTTTTTTTTTGTTTATTTTCTTTTCAATTGTGTGCAACGGAATAAAATTTGAAAATTTCAAGAAACAAATTTAACAAGTTTTTTGTTTATAACTTAACTGTTGCATAAACCCAACTGTGAATCTTGCAAATAAAACGCGTGAGCCCATGCGCTAACTAAGAACAATGTCTGCACTACTCACGTCGTTAAAAACAAAAAACAAAAGACAACAAATAGAAAACAAAAGATCGAAGAAAACAGAAAATAATTCAAAATGCCTATGAAATGCGTAACTAACACGTTTTACAACACTTTCAGTTGTCTGCTGCTATTTCGCTGTTTGCCTAACACTAAATTGAATGCTTTGCTTTGCATGTCACACACATAGATTTCGTTTTTGGTGGGGTCTTGGTTTTATTACTCACTGCACGTCGCTATGCTACAAAACTGCAACTCTTTCTTCGTTCTTCTATTTCTTGTTTCTTTCCTTTCTCATTTTCTTCAATATTTTTGGTGCTCTTAATTTATCATATACATATGTATAGATATATATATGTATGTACGTTTTAATGCATATCGAACAATACTAAAAGATATCGGAGTACACATGTTGTTTGTGTTTATATGTTATGCCTACACTCATAGATAAAGAAAAAAACCAACTATATTTGTTACATATAACATTGTAAAATATTTTATCTTACTTTTTTGCCATTTAATACGCACAACTATTTTGCAACACTGACATTGTCAATGCTAGTTATTTACCGTCATACTATATGTATATTTTAAATAATGCTACGTCTAAAAGTACATATGTGAAAAAAAATTTACTTGCTTTTTATTTAGAATCTTTTGTTATGCCTTACTATTTCTTTTGTTTTTCTGATTTTTTTTTTTTTTCATGATTTAATAAATTAACAAACATTTTTATTAGTAGTACCGTTAAAAGTCATAGTTCATATTTGTTGGTTTTTTCTCTTGCTCGCACAATAGTGAACACACTTTCAGTCTCTATTTAAATAATATAGTTGAAATTTTTTTTTTTTAATTTTTTACTAGATTTACATTTTCTGACCTTTGTAACAGACCAAAAGCTTTGGTGACGTACATGTTACAAAAACAAAAAAAAAACTATTAAAAATAAAAACAACTTACAGTGTTGAGCAAATTTGTTATAGTTTTTTTTTATCTTCGCATTTCTTGTTTTTTTTGTTTTTTTTTTTGTGTTTTTTGTATTGCAACAAGTTTTAAGGGGTCTACAGATAAAAGTGCAGTACTTTTAACATTTTTATTTAACACTCAACTAAGAAATACCCAATTATTGCGTATATTGCTTAAGATTCCCATTTCAAGTATTTAATGTTTGGCATAGTATTTCCTATGTAATATGGTTAGGGTACTCGTGTTTATTTATTTTTGCTTCCTATCTCTTAACTGTTCTCTGTTTTGATTTTGCGTTTAGTATTGCCACACTGCCATGGATATGTTTTAACGCTAATACTACAAAATTCATTTATCAAAAAAGCTATACTTGCTCTCTCTAGATTTTTTTTGTTTTTTCTTTTTTTTTTGCTTTTGTTTCTTTGGTGTTTTTTGTTAGGTTAGGTTTGTGGCTTAATATATATTCACCAGCACTAGTACGTTTACTGTTGCATTACATAACACTAGTACTGAAATGAAGAAAAATATGATCCAATGGGTTCGTTATGCTGGTGGGTCCGTTGGTTGGTGTTTTGTGTTTCGTGTCGTTGTCGTTGTCTGGCTCGTGGTGGTCTGGTTGTTTCGGTTCTAATATCTGCCTGTCTGCTGCATTCCAATGCCTCACACAAAACTGAGCTCATGTTCGCTGTACGCGTCTATGAACTCAAAATGCGCGTAAACTCATTCACCATTTATGACATAAACCGGACGAAAGGCAGCCTCGGTGGTCAGACTCTTGGGCGAGATGTTTTGCCTTAGCGATTGCACACCCTGCGCCACATCGGCAACGTCTGCACCACCAACAACAACAACGGATACATCGGCATCTGCCAGTTCAATGTCATTGTTCCTGTCATTGCTGTCGCTGCCCTTGCCATTTCCACTGCCATTGCCGTTGCCGCTGCCGCTGCCATTGCCGCCACTGTCTGCTTCCTCTACCGTCTCGAGTTCACCGCCTGCCAGCGTTGTGGAGCAATAGCAATAGGATAGATTGGTTTTTAGATCCTCGCAGAACTGTTGTTGTTGCGCAATACTTTGTATGCGCGAACGGGCGAATTCTCACATGTACGTCGGCTTGAGCTTGTAGGCGCGCTTCCAGATCTCACACAGGCAGACAGTCGAATGGAAGCGATAGAATATCGCCAACGGCATCGAGACATGTGTGATAATCGTCCAGGCCCATAAGCCATAGAAATTCAATTGTATAGGATGCGATTCAGCGCGTGACTTCTCCAGCGTACTTATGGCCCACATGGCCAAATTAACGACCAACATAAAGGTGACGATCTCGCGTCCGGGTTTCTTGCGTATATGCTCGGGGCTTACCGCTTGTCGGCGACTCGCGTCGAGTATGAACATTGTCTGGCAGGCGGTCTGCACAATCGATGCCAGCGCATTGATCGGCACCAGCATGTCGTCGCGATGCAGCGTAAAATGTCCTGCGATCACCGTAAAGATGTTATACAGGAATGATCCGGTTTGTGCGCCCACCAAGAGTATATCGTCCAGTGAGAAACTGCGATAGGCATCGTACTGTAGATGACGTATCTGGAACATGCCAAGGAGCGTGGCTATGGTCGCTGTGCCATAGATCAATAACTCGCAGATCGTCACCTCGGTGACGGCCAACGCGACAAAGTCGGGCCGCGAGATTAGCACAAAGAACAATATCAAAGAGATAATGGTCAGCACAAGTATAAGTATGCCGACAAAGAGACCTTTGTGCGCACGCGCACAGTCCACGGAATAGTGATGAGGCGAACGTTTCATGGGTGAGCTGATCATGTCCGGGCGCTGGGGTGTCGGATGCTGTGGTCGCGAGATGCTGCGCCACATAACATACAGAATGGCCGCACAGATTAGCGAATACTCGATGGTGCAGGGAAAGAGGAACGGCGACGCATCCTGAACCAGTGTGCCAATGATATTCGTACGTCGACATTCGAATATCTGATAGGGACCCTTGAGCCCGCGTGGCACACGCAGATGTGCCGTAGCGGCATCCGAAGAGATAACGGCATGACCACGCGAGTGCCCGGGCAGGCGATGTGAGATGCGTAATGTACGATTCTCGGGATTGTAGAACGTGAGTATCTCGTGCTTCGTCTCCTGTATGAGCACATTGAGCCAAACGGCCAGATTGGTGCCGATCATATGCATGAGGCCGAAACGCGCGATGATCTTGTAGCGATACACTTTGATTTGCTAAAGGCACAATTGACGAATTGATTTCGATATACAGATATACTTAACTTAAGAGCCACCCAGCTTACCTCGTTATTCAGGAAGATGAAATACATCTGTATAAAGATGAAAGCCATGCGCGTGGCCGGCGTCAAGGCGAGCAGCACATTGTGACACTTCGTATCCGGATTCAGTTCGAAATATTGCCCAAACTCCAAGCCAGAGTAGATCATACTGCCGATGCCAAAGGCTGCAATGACATGGGAGTTTTTGATTCACATCCACTGCGAGCTGGAGACGCATCTCATTGTCGGAACTTACCTACGGCACCCATGCGCAAATAGAAGCTGCCATAGTGATGCTGACGTCCCAGCGGGGAGAGCAGCGAGGGTCGCCTGACCGGAATCGGCGGCTTGCGTTGTGTCGAACTGTCTGTATCCGATTCTTCCATGCTATCTGTGGCGCTGGCCGAACGCGCTTTGGCCGTTGACTTGGAGGGCGAAGCTGCACGAATGAATATATTAAAGTACCCATATAGAATAATGCAAGGCATGCGATAAGAAAGCAAAGCACAATGCGGAACCTACTTATTGGCGCTGGCAGTTTGGGACGACCCCAGATCAGTGTGGCGTACATAAAGAATAGAAAGATCATGCTACCGATGTACAAGTACAGATAATACACCTGACGAGGGATACATCATGGCATGGCATCAGTTGCAGAACACTAAATCTCAAAGTATTAACTTCCTTACCTCATAGAACGATGGCGGTATGTACGTTGAGATGACCTCAGCCATGGGGAAAGCAATGCCCATGACCACCAAGAGTTTGCCATACAGCGCCGAGAAGAGCGTAGCCAGAGCATCGCCACTGTGCGAAAAGTAGTTAAAAGCAGAAGCAGTTACAGACAATGCTTTGCGGAACCCCATTGAGGGAACTTACGCCTTGACACGCGGCATCGGCGGATACACAAACGAGGGGCGATGAGTGCGCTTGATCGCCGGCAACACCGGATAGTTGGTCAATTGATGCGAATGGTACATAAGCGTCAGATGGCCCGTCTGCCGTTCCACAGCATCCAGATTGGTTAGCTGCTGCTGTGAGGAACTGCCTGGCGAGGATGGTGGCTCGGAGCCGTCACCATCGCCGTCGCCGTCGCCATCACCGTCACCGCCGCTGCTGCCAATGATCATCGTGCCTCTGGCATCATCGTCCGATTTATGTGGTAAATTTGCCTCGTCGATCTTCACATGATGCAGCCGTGCGGACAATCGTCCCGGAGACACCGCACCGGCAACGCTCTGTCCGGGCGTGGCCAGCAGACCCGCTGGCACAGGCGCAATGAAAGTATGCGCAGCAGCGCGCTGTGCAAAACGTGGTGAATCGCGTTCATCGTCGGTGCCACGACCGGGTCCAGAGCCGCCGCTGCCTCCACTGCCGCTGCCGCCGCCGCCGGTGCTGGACGTCGTGTGCTGTTGATAGGCGGCGGGCACTGTGGGCGTGGCAACGCGTACGCTGTGTGTATGATGATTCTGATGATGTGGATGCTGGAACTGATGCGGCAAGTGATAATGATGATGGCTGCTCAAGTGCGGGCGCACAGCTGTGTGCTGCACCGCTGCCGCTGCCGATGTTGCTGCTGCCGCTGCCGATGTTGCTGCTGCTGCTGCGACTGTTGCTGCTGTCGCTGTTGCTGTTGCTGTTGTGATGACGCCAGTGCTGCCGCTGCTGCTGCCGATCGTTGGCGCTGCCTGTTCATCTTGATAGCTTAATGTTGTCTCCGCGACGCTTGTCACTGGCAAGACTGCGGCAATGCCACCGCCACCGCCGCCGCCGCCGCTGCTGCTGCTGCTGCTGCAATTAGAAGACGAATGTGACATTTATACGAATCTGTAATCGCATCTAATCCGCAACTGTAGCCGCTGCTTCTTGGCTGACTATTTCGCGTGTAATGAATGCCCGCGGCAAAATGTTGGTCCGTTGAGCGTTTGTCTGCATTTGAGCGTTGGCTGTGCCAATAATGGGCTGCCGTGGCTTCGCTTATTCACTTGTCACCCTGCCTGGCCCCCCTGCTCCGCTGCTCCCCTGGCACGCTGCCACCCAGCCAGCTACCCTGCTTCCCTGGTTGCCTGCCTGCCTGAATGCCCGCTGTCACAAATTGCTTTTTGCGAGTTTGCAGACATTGTTATGTGCATGAGTGAGCGAATGTCTGAATGGTTGGTTCAATGGTTGCTTGCCTGCTTGTGGTTTGTGGCTGCTGGGTAGTCTCTGTCTCTGTCTGCTACAAACTATAAATGAGTATCTGCACACACACACAACACACACACACACATGGCCATGCTGTCGTTAAGTACATATAGTACCGCGCTTAATTGAATAATGCTACACGGGTACAACATTGCCACTCTCAACATGCTGTTGCTAAGCCATGGGTGGCAGACATTTCCGTTAAATCAAAAGAAAAAACAACCAAAAACAAAAAAACGAATCTAAGTAAAGATTTTTTCAACAAAGCCATAACCAAGTGCAACAACAAAAACAAACACCAACAGAGCGATCGACATGTCATTCACTTGCCGTGACACAATGGCCAGCGAGAAGCCTCAGCATCAATGGCACAGATATCTGTTGAGGAAATGTCGAACTTAAGTTCAAGAGCCATTGAAAGCATTTGACGCGCGACACGCCGATACAACGATCAAGTGCAAAAGTGAGTGCTACGTATTCAGAAATCGCAGACGAGCTTCCACATGAGAGATGGACAGATGCCGCAACTAATGCAAAAAAATACAACCGACATGGGAAGAAACGAAGGAAAGAAAAAAATCATTGTACGCCGGTGAGTATTGAAATACATAAATCGCTGTTTATTCATATGTATTTATATAGCATGCATTTCAATAGAAGATACCCGCTCTGTTTAATGTGACCTCCGACCCTTTCGGAGCCAAGTTAAGCTTTCAAAGGAGTAATTTAAATGCAACGCATCATCAACTAAACTCATCTTTAGAGTAAAACTTACAAATGAGAAAATGAAATTCCTTATTTAATTATTCATTTCAAGTCCCTTGAAAACTTTTGAACATACGAACTGTGAAAGTCTCTCAGAAACTAATTAACATGAACTTGTCTTCATGTCTTTGCTGTCAAGGGCCACATAAAGAAAAATGCACAACCTGCGCGTGTGTGTACCTAAAACTATGCAGTAGGATTTTATGTTTGAAGGCTTGTTTAATTTACGAGTTCAGCGCGCAGTCAAATGTTAAAATGCCTAAGCATAGTTTGGGGGTAGCTGGCCATAAACGACGAAGAAAGACGCGTGACAGCAATTTCTATAGCCAAGCTGCAATTATATCCTTTTGAAGTGGCAGTTCAAGGGTTTGTGATATCACAACAAATCCCTCAACTAAACTTGCAAAGAACTACAGACATGCAAAAGTCAAAGTAGACCCGAGCAGTTGCCAGTGCCTGGCATCGCTTATAGACTAAGCTAAATAAAACGAGGCAAGTTAGAGAGACTAACACAGGCATTCATCCCTTAGAGTATGCAGAACGTCAAGATTGCCGTTGATCTGCTATTCTTAACCTATGATAGATCTGGTCTGAATGGTCAAGTCTTGCCATCGTTTTCTTCATAGCATTAATGATGGGGATGGGGATGGGGTTGAGGATGGGTCTGCTTCGTTTCATATGGCGCACACTGCACAGTGGGACTTAAAAGAACAGACAGCTGTGTCGGCATTACGTTGAAACCCCAGCAAAGTGATTGTGTTGATCAGCTGATAAGCGAAAAATACTCATGTACAAGGCATACTTAGTTCATATGTCTGTATGTGGCATGTGAATTCAATTATATAGCTGTGTCTATATTATATCTATAGTGGACATACAGATGTACATGTGCCGTTATGTGGAGCCGTGTATCCCACACAGTGTGCCAGCGACAGCGTTTTACTAAATTGCGCTTAATCATGAAGAACCACAAGCCGATGTCGGCGGCACAGATTACACTTAGTCAGTCAGCAAGCCAGCAAACCAGCAAACCAGCAAACCATCAAGTCAGCAACTCGGTAAGTCGGCTAGACAGGCGCACAGATGTGTCATCAGGGGTGGACTGCCGACGAGTGTGAAGCATATAAAGCTCAATTGAGAATAATGACTACAAGCGATTTTGCTTTTTTCCCCGCATTTATATACAAACATACACATACATATACTATATATGTATACCATATATGTTATATATAGTATATTATTTTTTTATTTTTTTTTTTTTGTATATTTGTGTTTGCTTTGCTTTTGAGTTTGGACTTGAATTGGGTTTGTGCTTAAATGACAACAACACTTGCTCGTCTATTGCAAGTGCCTTTTAGCTAAATAAGTAATTGTCTAATGCCAGCAATGGGATTGTTACTTTTAATTGTATTTATTAAGATCTAGCGACTTGTGGGCTAGATGAATGCTAATTGTTTGGATTTATTGCTGAAATACGTGCACGGCTTGCCAAGCAGAGCATTGCATGCATGTCATAGCCGAAGAAACGCCATCGGAACGGATGACTGTAGATAAAAGTCTTACACTTGAATTTAAGAGGCATTTAAAAATGGTCTTGGCATTGACCTAGTTGACTAAGAATTTCCGAAAACAAAACTAGATGACTATAAAAAACAGGCAAAAAGTGGCAAAGTGAAGTTTCTCGAAATACTCAGAATTATTAATTAGAGCTTGCAGAAAGAAATCGGCCTTTAAAACGTTGATCCCAGACAACTCCACTACTTTGGTTTTCCTACAGGTTCCTTTCTTGTGGTGTTCTCATAACAACTAACATATTCCTAGTTGGCGCTGAGCAAATGCTCCGAATCAAATATTCGGAGCAGGTAAAACAGAAAATGCTGCGCATTAAGCAAAACCCAATGCAGCTGGAGGTAAAAAACAATGCCGCCACAAGTAGCTCAGTTGAGGAGATCTTCGGGGCTGCTGTCGCCATACTTGAGCATATATGTATGTGCATACATGTGCATGTATGCATGTATGTGCATATGTATGTATATGAGGTTACAATCTTCAAATGCCAAATTCAGATTTGAGTAAACCGAATCTGAAGCGCACAAACTGGGCAACTAAGTGCGTGCCTGACATTTCTGCAGCACTGCAGTGTTCCAATTGCTTTGCTGTTTGCTGGGTAACATGACAAATGCTTCTCGAGCATACTTCAATGCAGCTTGTGCCAAGCATGTCAAAAAAAAATACAAAAAAATTTCAAAAAAAGACAGTAGACAAAAAAAAATTCCATGCATATATGTATGTAATAAAAATGCGCAGATTAAACGCGTAAATGCGGATGCACGCATGCAAAGATGTGGGCCCAGATTTGCTTGAATAAAGAAAAAAAAAAAAAAATGAAAAACTTAAAAGAAAAATAAAAATGAAAAAGAAAAGAACAAAATAAAACAAACAAGAAGCAAGAAGCAGCAGCACAAAATCGCAACAAGTGTGGCAACTTGAGCTCGTGTCTAACCTTGACATCGGTGATAGATGCGAATTAAATACAATGTTGATTGTCATGCCGCATGCCACATACCCGTCCGTCCTCATACCCGTCCTCATGCCGCATACCCCATGCGGTGCATGGCCGCATATGGCAAATGCGAAAGTGAAATAAAGCACGTTGCTGAGTTTTAGCCAACAGGAAGAGACCCAAAGAAGTTGGCTAAAATGCACGCACTTAGGCACAAAATTTTTCATAAAAAAAAAAAACAAAAAAAGTTTACACAAAAAATAGGAAAATAAGCAGCAAAAATTGCATACAAAAAAAAAGAAAATACATAAAAAGCAACACAAGCGTAAAAAATGTGACGTGGCTGCTATTGCTATTCCTGCTGTTGTTGTTGTTGCTTTTGTTGTAGTTTTTGCTGCTGTTTAAGGGTTGTTAACCTGTGCGCGCGCCTACTAGAGGATATTCAACAGTTCCACGCAGCTGAAGTTCTGCCATCTTCGCGTCCATGCAAGGCAAAATGCAAACAATTTTCACTGCAATTTTCATGTCATTTTATTTCATTTTTTTCTTTATTTTTTTTTTTTACCGTGAAATAAATGCACACAACAGTAACAGCCATTGGCGAAGAAAAACCAAAACACAGCAACAGAGCCATAACAAAAAAATGCATAAAAATAAAGTGAAAAAAGCAAGAGAAAACATAATACAGGCATAAAAGTTTCATTAGAGCGCAAATTTCCAGGCCTCAAGTTGACACAACGCGCACACGAACGTTGCCTGCTAGCGATGAGCATCGAGCGCGCATTGTACAATGCCAGGCTACGCACAAGACAGCCACAATTTTTCAACGGTGTCGCTGCCAGGTGTCAGTGTAGAGAAAAATAAAATATTTGAATTATTGCGCATAAATGTTTTCTTAGTAGTTGGGCTGTGCTTCCTGGCACATCACTAACAGCGCACGCGGCGCTGAAGCAGTGCAGTTGGCATAATTTGGCTTATGACTGGGCAAACTGCCAGCCAGCATAAGGACGCTAACAATGACTGCTACAACAACAGCAGCAACAACAACAAATGCTAAAGTGAACAACAACAAAAGTTCACAATTGACCTATTTAAGTAGAAATCACGGATAAACAAAATGCCACGCCCACTATGCCACAGCGAATAAACCTTAAATCAGCAAGTAAATGACTATGCACTGAATGCGCCTAAAAGCAGGCAATATGCAACAAAAGCAAAGGCAATTCAATAATGCATACATACGTACGTACATTGAAAGCAAAACACATATCGATAACAAGTTTAACAAATGATTGCAACAATGACAGCGACTTCAAACAACAAGCACAGTAAGGCCACACATTGACGAACAATGTGAGTAGTGCAGAAATTTCTTGCACTACTGACTTTGGATTGTAGTTCGTTTTAGGGCTGAAGATTTTACATGGTCCCTTCTTGTTTCCCATCTGCTTATTACACAAAAGTCTCCTGCCAGTCCTTTTTCCATCTACTTCTTATAGTGAACTTCTTAGAGTGATTGAAGCTATTTTCTTCTTAAGAAGACAAGACATAAAGACCTCATTTACGTTCTATTTATGTATATCACCATGTCTAATCGAATTGGGTTAGATATCTTAGCGATATAAATAGTTCGGAATTTGAAGAAGCTCAGTTATGTGGCCTGGTATGTGTATGGTATGTGTGCACTTGTGCATGCTTTTGACACTGAGATGCGTTTAACAGGGGCTGCACTGTACTGCGCATAAAAAGCCAACAGCCTGACGAAAGCTAACAGGTAAATGGAGTGCAACAGCACAACGCCAACGGGCAGGCCATTAAACTATAAGAGATACCATCTGCCAGACAGTCGACTGAGCGTGCGACAGTCGCTCACGTGACAATGATGATGCGTCCCATTCAACGTTACGTTGACAGCTATACGTAAATGCACAGCCACATGCACGTATATGTACGTCTGTCTCAATGGCACAAATTGTATACCAGCGTCAGCGTCAGCGCCAGCATCGCAACGCCTTGCAACGCCTTGCACCGCCTCGTTCCGCCGCAGTTGACGCGACCAGTCGACATTAATTAGTTGCAAAGTGCCTTTGAAAAGAACATGATAGAATCTAATGGAAGACGGATGAGGGGAGGGGGGCGAATAGGGGCGGATGGATGGTGGTGAATAGTTGGGCAGATGGGCGGTTGAGCCGTTGAACGATGGAGCGTGCAACTAAAACTATGAGGTAAGCGTATTCATGTGTATTCGCACTCGAAGCGCATAGGACACATTTAAATCAAGTATACGCCGCGTGTATCAGCAACGTTGGCGATGACGATGACGATGACGAAGTTCAGTGAAGCCAACACGAACGACGACAGCGCATCGCCAGAGGAGCTGTAAATGGGCGCTTGGCTTGGCGCATGGAGCTGAGGGCGCTTGCCGTGTCGGTGTAGGACATGTAGAGATTATTTAACGACATGTGAAAGGACTTGTGAGGGTGTTGCTCTGGAAACGTGATGTTTAATTAATGCAAAGTGTTGCAAGCGTTTAGAACCCAGCAGCGACGCCCGATGCACGTCGGCTCCGACAAGTGCCGCAGATGTGCACCGCCAGACGCAGCTGGCAGGCAGGAGGAACTGCAGCAGAGCTGGTATAACTACTGTGTGTGTGTGTGTGTGTGTGTGTGTGTGTGGGTGTGTATTGCTCTTGGCTAGACACAGTACAGCGTCTTTTAAAGCAAATAACTGCGCCGAACTGCGTTTATGCAATTTATTGTCATTAATTGTGTGGCTAGGGATGCTTAGCGGTTGTGTGCTTAGATACTTGGATGCTTGGGTGATTGGGTGGTTGGATGCTTGAATGCAGGTTGGTATCAAACGTGTAAAACTGAAAATCAATAGTTCTTAATTAAGCCAAAGCCGGGCATGCACTCACCTTGCTGCTGCCTGTGCCTCCTGTGCGGCTTTCAGTGCCGCAGACGCTGCGGTCTTCAAGGGCTTCACCGGTGGACTGCCCACCAATGGCGGACTGTAGACACGTGGTGGACTCGTGACAAGCGGTGGACTGTGCATTGCATGTGGCGGACTTCTGGCCAACGCTGGTGGCGAATTGCGCATCGTTGGTGGCGATGGCATCGCCGGTGCGCTCTCCGCCACTGGCGGACTTTGCATGCGTTCACTGGCCGTCATGGCGTTGGCCGAGATGACGCTATGCTTTGATTTTACCGACAGCGCCGGACTCTTGACGGACTTGATCGATGCCTGTGGCGAGTGCAGGCCACTGCCGCCGCCACGTGAGCCAATGCTGCCGCGCACGCTGCCGCTGCGACTGGCCACACGGCTGCCACTGCCGCTGGCACTGGCGCTTCCACTGCGGCTGGCATTGAGACTGCCGGCACGGCTGGCGCTGCGACTGTCCGTCTTGTCGGCCACTTGTGCCGGCAGCGGCAACGGCGGCGGCGGTGGCGATGAACTCAATGAAATGCTGCGACCGCCGGCGGTGTCACTGGCTGTTGCCTCGCTGGTTATGCTATTCACTAGCATGGGCTCGTCCGCTTCATTGGTCGACAGCTTGCCGTTGGACAGATCGTTGGCGGATGCGTTCTCACCATTGCCGGCCGGACCGCCATTGCTGTGGCCGATGTCGTCTTCGTCTTCGTTATCATTGTCGCGCTCATCGTCGGCATCCTCGTCCGCATCGTCCATGCCGTCCGTCAGGCGTTCATCGTCGAGCATGGCCGGTGGCGGTATATTGGCCAATATGAGACCACCGTCATCGTCCAGCTCGGCGAAATGCTCGGGCGGTGGCGCAATTATCGACGAAGCCGAATAGCCATTACTTGGCGGTGTCGTGATCGTCGTCGACTCATCCTCATTGTCCAGCGAACGATTGTATGACTCCTCTTGCGCCAGCTGCCTGCCGCCGGATAGCGGCGCATCGAGTGCCTGCTCTGCGGCCACCGCCAGAGCATTGGCCAAGTCGCGATTCAGCTCGATGGCGCCGCTGGACAATGTGCCGCTGGAGAGCGGCGGTGAAGCCATGGCGCGTTGCAGGCTCGCGCCGCTGGCGCCATGATGCGGCAACGGCGGCGGCGAGTTCGGCTGCGACTGATCGCTCTCGGATGGCGGTGTCAGCGGCGGTATTTGTGAGACATGCGTGGCCGGTGGCGATACCATACGCGAAATGCCCAGCTGCGGACACGGTGGCGGTGTAACCGGTGGCGAAGGTGATGTTGATGGCGACTTCGTCAGCGGTGGCGTTATGCCGCCGCCCTGCACATACGACAAATTCGACGGCAGTGGGGGCAATGGCGGTGGTGGCGTCGACTTTTCATCATCATCATCATCATCGTCATCATCATCATCGACTTCGGCAGCCGGCTGCTGCGCCACACGCTCCACATCGTCATCGTCGTCATCCTCTTTGGCACTGGCTGCCTCTGCTGGCTCATCGCTCTCATCCTCCATGGCTGACTCTTCGCCCTCAGTGCCGCGGCCGCCGACACGGTCGTCGTCAATGTCACTGGCGCCCATGTCATCCATACCGGGCGACAGGGGTGGCGGAGGTATCAACTCCAGCACCGAAGTCGTTGGCGACACCATTGGCGAGCTCATATCCTGACTTGGCTGCTGTTGCAGCAGTTCATGCTGTGGCGGCGGTGTTGGCGGCAGATCATCCGTTTCCGTCAGTGTGGGCAATGGCATGGCCATTGTCGTTGCCAGAGTTGGTGCGCACATCATCAGCACCTCCTCCGTTAGCGTCGTCGTAGCCGTTGTCGTTGGCAGTGTAGCTACCGGCGGGGGCGGCGGTGGCACACTATTGTCCACCTCCTCGATGTCAGAGTCGATGCCTTGTGCGAAATCCATGTAGAAATTATCGCGTGAATCACTTGAGCCGCGTCGCAGCTTTAGTGACAGATCCGGTGAGCTATCCATGTTTGTTTGTTATTTGGCTGCAGTCTTTCGTGCCTTACGCCTCAAGCCTCGAACCTCACGTTTCCACTTTCACGTCCACTGAGACTGGCACTGGCAGTCGTACCCACCTGTCCTTTGACTGCTTCGATCTCCCTGCCGCTGCTGGCTTAAGCTTGCCTAATGCGCCTCTGGCTTTGTGGCCTGCTACTCAACTCAATTCGATTTGCCTTCGCCTGCGTCTGCGACTTTACGACACACTTCACGGCTGCACTTCAGCTAAACACTCTGCAGTCACATATGCACTGAGTTGCTTTTATTTTCGTATTTTATTTCTTTCGATTTATTTATTTCTTTTTCTCTTCCTTTTTTGTTTGTTAGTTATTTTTGTTGCACTCTTCTGTACTTATTTGCTGCTAAGCTGCTATACTTACACGTATGCTGGATGTTTTTTTTTTTATTTTCTTTTTGATTTCCGTTTTTTTCGTTTGTATTTTTTTTTTCCCCCTCAGTTTTTATTGCTTCGTTTGTATGTACTTAAAGTTTTTGCCTGACTTTAATACATCTTTAGCATTGTTTATGGCTGTGCCTGTATAGTCATCGTCATCGTCTGTACCAACAAACGACATACGACATCCGCATTTTCTGTATCCCTAAAATACATTAAACGACGTCAAACACACACGAAATAACGAACGAATGTGTGGACGTTCGCGAAGAAGCCAAGGAACGAAGGAACACCGGAACGTAGAAACGAAACAGCGAACGCGCGAACTTGCGAACTTGCCAACGTGCGACAGAGTGAGCGAACGTCTAAATGTACGAACGAACACGCACAAACAAAAACACAAACACCAACACCAACACTAACACGAACACAAACGCAAACACTCTGCAGCCAGCAGCAGATCCGGCTGCTGCTGCTGCTGCTGCTCATGCTTTGCACGCCTGACACCGAAAATCATCAACGGAGAGACAGGCGGCCAATACGCCCTTTAAAAAACGACAGCCAGCGTAGCGGTCAGTGTGGCGCACTTATGCCTTTGTTTTCTTTTTTTTTCTTCTTCTTACTTTCTCTAGTTATTTTGTTTGTTTGTAGGGCGTCGCACCCATTGCAACAGCGCTAGAAGAGAAGTCAAGTGTGCAAAAAAAAAAAAAAAAAAACAGACCAGGAGAAAAAAATGTTGCATACTTTTACGCACTTTCACACTTTTGCGACTTCAACTTTGCCTTTTGTCATTTTACGCAGCAACTTGTTTGTGCGGCGTAGAAAAAACCATAATAATACAACGCAGGCCAGGACCAAAGAATGCCATGAGCGAAAGCGAACGAACCAACGGTTGAAAGCAAAAAATAAAAAAAATAAAAATAAAAATGAAAAAAGAGGAAAAAAATCAAAACACAAAAGCCATATAGCAAAAACAACCCCATATACGCATAAAAGCACGCAGCAGTGTGCTCGGCTGTGTGTATTCTAATTGGAAAATTGTGCGTAGTAGCGTTTAGGCGGCGATGATGCTGCTGTGCCAGGCCACACCACATCATAGCACACGACACGACACGCCGTCACTCGCAGCATATACCGCCAGAATTTGCTTTTATTTTCATTTTACTGCAGAGTCAAAGGATAATGCAGTAATAAACAAAGCATAGCAAAGCAAATCAGCAATAACATAAAGCGACAACAACACAACAACACAACAACAACAACACCGACAAAAAGCCGAACAACGCCGAACAACTTGAGAATACGAAAATATGCGAAACGTAAAAAAGCGGCGCAATTAATGCGATTGCCATTCAAAAGCATCAAACCGCTGCTGCCTGCAACTGATCCACTGACCAAGAAGAGAAACGGCAGCAGCCGCAGCCGCAGCCGCAGCGCAGTCAGGCGAAATAACGGTACATAGCGAATCAACGAAAAGCAACAACGTTGCGCTACAAACGCCAGCCAAAAACAAATAAGTCCGCCGTTACACTTGCCGCCATTACAGGGTGTCGCATTTGTTCCCCATGACAGGCGAGCAAACGAGCAAACGAGCAAAAGTGTAATTGAACCGTGTCGTTGCCATGTTGCCAGGCTTAGTTGCACGTGCAGAGCTACGTGCCGTGCAAATATGCTGGCAAATATGAAAACGTATGGAAAAAGCGATGTTGGAGTTAATTTTATTTTAGCTTTTTCTTTTTTTTTTTCCTTTTTTTTTTTTTTGGTGTTTCTGTTTTTTAAGGCTATGATTAGTTGAAAATGAATTTGTAATTCTACACTTTAGCAAATTAAAAGTTATTGAGGACTACACTATCTTGTTCATATTATAAGTATATTGCCTTACTGAATTCCTCTAAAGTCACTTCGTAATACTCCTGTGTATGCAGTTTTACGCAGTTTTTCTACTATGAATTAGTAGAAGAAGCACCAAAAAAGCTAAACAGTCATCTAATAAACTTGCTGTACTGTACATTTTATTGTAAACCTCACTCTAATTCACTATCCCCCAGCATAGAATTTTATTCATGACAGTGTAACTGTGTATCTCTGAAAGTTGTCAAGGGAGCTTAAAATCGCCTGTATACATAGTACTGCACATTTTGGCTGACTAACTAGGAGACCTTTCAATGCTCAGCACTCTAAGTAGACATCGATGCAAGAGTATAAGTTGGTTAGCAATAATGTCACCATATGCATGGACCATGTTAGCCACCGATTACTGTGTCAGTAAGTCCTACAGCTCGTATTGAACGGTGTGCTCAGCAATGCTACTAATCGCAATAATAGATCGAATTCAGAGATTGGCTAATATAACTATAATCTTTATTACCACAAGTAGCCAAAATTTCAAACCAAATTTTCAGGCAACATTTTAAATTACATATGGCAATCATAAATCTAAAATGTCTTCCAGTAAAATGCTTTACAAAAACAATTTTGACAAGAAAAATGCTAAGATTTTTACCTTAGCATAGAAAACCTTTCTATTTATAGAAAAAAAAACCTGGCAAAAATGTGTAATATCCTTTTTATTGAACATTTGAAAAAAAAAAAAATGTATAGAGCCAATTTCCGCTAACAGATTACAAGTATCTTTTGAGCGTAAAACTTGAAAAAATATTGAAAAAAAAGTGAATTTAGGACAATGCTATAGCAGCCTGTAAAACACTTTGTGGGAGTTGCTCAATTCTTATTTTTTCTGTAGGTTTTTAGCACAATATACCAGCAGTGGCAGCCGCAACCGTAGCCGTAGCCGTAGCAGCAACAACAACAACAACAACAACAACAACGAAAACTAGGCACACTGATAACTGTAACACACAGGCACCCACGTACCCGTACACACAAATACAAGCAACGGCTGTGCACACAAAAAATAAATAAAATTTAAAAAGCAGAATCTGTGAATAAAAAAATCTCAAACCGCCTGAGCTAAAACAAAAATATTTGCACAATTATTTTATTTAAATAAGTTGGCACGAGATTGTGTATGTACGTAACTCGTTATTATTGAGGTTTTCCTGTAAACCGACAGCAACAGCAATGGCAACAACAACAATAAATACACACACAAACCGACGTCGTAGGCACACAGGATAAACGAAAACGGATACGTACACGTACCGAGTGGTATAGGAAACACATACAAACAAAATTGCGAAACTCTACAAACGCTTCCACATTTACTTTTAGCTTGTCTTCCTTTACACACGAATTGTTTTATTATTTTGGCGTTTTCTTTTTGCTTGCGTACTTCTTTTTTCTTATTGCCGAGCGACAACGTCTTGCGACGCCTTTGTTCCTGACGCGACGAGACTCAAATGCAGAATAAAACGAGACCAAACAGCAAATCGCTGAGCTGTGTATCACAAACGATATTATGGCATCGGCATCGGCATCGGTAACGGCATTTGCGGCGTTGTCATGGCTCCGCACGAAAGCTGCCGGCTGCGACGCTTCGACTTCGGCTTGCGTAGATTTTTGCACATGCACGAATTGCACGAATTGCACGAATTGAAGCGAATAAATGAACGAACGAACGAGCCAGCGAACGTACACTCGTGTGCACCTGGAAACGGAAGTCACAAGAAAACAGCTATGGAATGTCTTTTATTCTCTGTTGCTTTGTCTATTTGCTTGCTTACTTGCTGCAATTGTCGACGTTTTACGTGCCGATATCCGACACGGAAACCTTCTTACAACAACAAAACACTTTATAATGTCAACTTGCTTTTGATTTTAAAATCAAAACCAAAGCACTTATGCTTTCCTGATTTCAGCACGATATTGTTTTGTGAAAGTTTTCGGTTCTATATTTTTTCAGATTTATATCTACTATATTTATGCTTACCTGCTTATTTAAGATTAACTAATACTTAGGATTTTACATTTAGCCAAAGACAAAAACAATTTCATATTAATGTTTAACACGATATTAAACCATAACCTCTAAATATAAGTCTTCTGATTTACTGTAATCATTACCGTGATCGTCGTTTTATTAACGCAAATAAAATTAAAATTAAATGACAAAATTATAGAAACTATATATGACAATTAAGATGCCTTGCGTAGCAAAATTTGCTCGTAACTTTTAATTGATGGTTAACATCGCATAAATCAACACGTAACTCATTTACAGGATTTTTTTAAGCACAATAATCAAATTTAAAATCAATTTCAAAATTAAATTGAAGTCAGTAGTAGTAGCAGCTTGGCAGCACTGGCAGTGTACACTCCATCGGTCTGGATTTCTTGCGCCAGTCCTAACTATAGATATAATAATATAGCGTTGCTTTATCGGAATAATTAGTTTACAGCTTTTGACAACGAAATAATTAAAGGTTATCTATTTTATCAAAATTTGTTTGCAAGTTATTTTTTTTAAACAGTCGCACTAAAATTAAAAATGTTGGCGCCAAGTAATTTTTTAGAATTTCAACTGTTATTGGCAACAACATCATTAACACCGTCAACATGAAGTTTAAATATGTAAAAATTTATAAGCTGTATTTAAATAGTTATCAAAGTGCTTTGAGTAAAAATCTACTTTAGACACAACACAATTCATCGTTTAGCAATTTTGCGGACCGATAGAGCGTGTACCAATTTGTCGGCCGTTTGCCTTATATTTATCGCCTGTTCAGCTGTAACAGCGTTTTCAACAAGCTTTCATACGTTGAATTTGGTTTTGTATGCGAGTCAGTTGCTTTTATAACGTTGTGCCGACGTGACTTCAACGTGCCTAGATAGCGTAGCAAAATAAAACGATTAACAAAAAAGTATAAAAAGTAACAATAATAAAAAAACAGTGTGTGGGAGCCAGCATTAAACATAACTGATTTGTTTACAACGTTTGTACGTTTATTTCTTGTCTTTTTTTTTTTGTTTATTCTACTTAAGAATTTATTTATGTGCAAGATTATTTCGTTTACATTCAATAAAAATTATAAGATAATAAATAAAGCCAATTAATATTTGCATCGACATTAATATTTATGATTATTTATTTGTTTGCGTTATCTTTTGTGCAATTTGCCTTGGTGCGTTATACAAGTTGTTGAAGTTAATTAATTTTATTCATTTTTTTTTTATTATTACTTATGCAGTAAGTTTTTTTTAATGCGAAAACATAACACACAAAAAATGAAAACAAAACACACTTAAGACGCATTGCAAAAACAACAAAAACCGCATATTAAAAATTATAACAATAAAAGTTTGCAAAATTACAAAAGAAAAACTTAACTATTTGAACAAATACTTTCAGTTTCAAACAAACGCATAAGGAAAACAAACAAACAAACAAAAATGAAACAAAATTGTCCAACAAGTGTTTAACATTTATTTTTTTGTATTTATTTATTTATTATATATATATTTTTATTGTTAAAGAGGTAAAGTTTGCTTTAGTTTAGCATTTTTTTTTTAAACACTGTTATTCTTTTGATTGTTGGTAAGTTGCGTTTATAAGTTGATTAGCTTTTTATGTATTTTATTGCTATTGATGTTATTGTTATTATTGTTGTTGTTATGTTCTTGCGTTGGCGTTGCAGCTGATATTTGTTTTTGTTTTTGTTTTATATTGTTTTTTGTTTTGTTTCTATCTACACGTTGCTTAAATAAAAGCTGAGCTCACACGTTCGCACTTTGGCTCTCGCTGACACCTTATTATTACTATTGTTATTATTATTGTTGTTGGTGTTGTTGTTGTTGTTGTTAGCGCCAAGGGCAGCATCGTAATTTGTTCTACCTTCGTGTTTGCGCATTCGTCTGCTCACACCGACGATCAATTTCGATGTTGAACAATTTGTTTGACCCTGCGCGCAGGTAGCACAGTCTGACCCAATGCAGACGCCATTAGCTGGCGCAGCGGCTGCGCTGTCATTGTTGTTGTTTGTTGCTTGTTGAATGATTTGCCAGTAATCACTTTGCTTACCATTTCTGTTGCTGTTTTTGTTGTTGTTGTTATTGCCTTTTCTACTTGTTGCCCGTTTAACAAGCATACACAAAGCTCATCATCATCAGCAGCATTATTATCATTATTCACTTGTTGTAGTAGTTATGGCTGGCCTGGCCTGGCATTGTTGTTGTTGGCTTCGTGGCTTCGTAGCTCGGCAGTGTATAAAAACAACAGAACAGACATGCACAAACATTAGGCACGGTCAGCAAGTGTATGCACCTTTTAAATGTTTTGCATTTAAGTATCAGAGATACATAAATCAAATACGCAGCATATAAACGTACATATGTATGTATGTATGTTTATATGTATTTTGTAGGTATGCGTACATAAGCTGAGAGAATATGTCTAGTGCCCCCAAATTTGCGCGCAAAACAACAAAATGTTTATACAAAAGGCGCAAAATCACACCAGCCTAATATATTGAAATATACATGCGTGGCTGCAAACATGTATGTATGTTATATGCATATGTATTCACACAAAGCTATATACTCGTACATACATACATACATATATAAAAATATGTATGTTAATATGCTGTTGCTGCTGCTGCTGTTGTTATTGTTGTTATTGTTGTTGTTGTTGTATGCTGTTTTATTCATTTGGTCTTGGCTTTCAGCCAAACGCAAAAAACTTCACTTTTTAAAGCTTAACGTTTATTTTGTTGCTTTTGCTGTGGCCGCTGTAGCTGCGCTAGCGAAAAGATAAAAAGTAAAAAATAAAAAAAAAATCATGTTGCTAATTACTTTAAACTGCATGCATACACAAATGTACATACCATATAAATACATACGCGCATATGCATACATATGTATGTACACATGTACATAAGTGCGCCCAATATTTGCTGTTAATATTAGCAGCCGCAGCAAAAAGCAAAAAAAATAACGTTTCTTACATTGTTTTTATTGCTTAGTTTTTGTTTTTTTTTTGTTTTTACTATATAATGGCTTGCACGCATGCGCAGTCATTTGCGCGCCTTTGCGCACACTCGCTCTCTTTCTTTCGTGAGTCCATCTCTATCTGCCTGCAAGTCTGCCAGTCGCCTTAGTTGCCTGTCACATAGTGCATACATATGTATGTAGACAAAAGATATGTGCATGTGCACGTCTAACTGGATTTTCAGCCATACACACGCAAATCTGCACACGCACAAATGCCAAGCGAATCCAGAGAATTATGTGTATGCGCGCGCATAAGTGTAAAATTGGAAAAAAATCTACAAAAGCTTGCGCGAGCGAGAGAACACAAATAGGCGGCGACGCAACAACGAAACGCGACGAAGCCACGAAGCGAAGGCGCACAAAAGCCAAGCAAATAATGTGCTAATCTGGCATTTCCTAACACATTTCAGCGCATGTACCTAAGTATGTAGCGTAATTATGCTTCGAGCACTTGCAAACGGCCTCAGCGGTACCTCAGCGAGGGGCGCAGTGCTGCTGGGGGCAACCTCGCAGACAATACAAGACTTGGCTGAAAGTAGCACACGCACAAATTATGCATATGGCTTGAACATGGCATCTGCAAGGGGGGGAGGGGGGTCGTCTGCTTACGCATTGCAATGGGCTGGGCTGGGCTGAACTGAGCTGTTAGACAGCTTTGCATCATAAACAAACAAATGCGCATTTGCGTCTTTGTGCCTAACATTAAATATGTATTATGCCCAAGCAAATGCCGCATGCCGGCTTGGCTCTTGGCTCTTGAATACGAAACGTGTCTCAGGTTTACGTTAGCCATACGATATTATTGCTTCTGGTACGAAAAGCAACATAAGCAACGCCGATGAAGTCGGTTAAAGCTCAGTGTAACGGTTGACGTGATACTTATCACGCTAAGTTCCAACATTATTAACGGCTAATAGACGCCATGATTCATCTCCCAACAGACGCACTAGAAGTGCGCTGATAACATCATCTGCAGAATGTATCGTATATATAGCTCAGCTGTCGGCTGTTACTCGTGTAGTGTATTTTTAGCAGCTGACTGACTCCTGTTGCGATTTCCGCAGCCAACTTAATGCCAACAGCAGACCAGTGACTGCCCCTGAGTACCCGCAATGCCAAAAATATAAACTTTGTATCTGTGCACAGTTGCACGAATGCCATTATTATGATAGACGTGATATGCTGCAGCATGTTTCGTTTGCAACAATTGTACTGAAACCGCCAAGCCCAATAATTCCCTAAATAATTACAAATACTCACGGGTTTCCCGAACAACACTGAAATCTAAGAAAACATCTCTGCAGCCTCACTCCTGCCGACAATGAGAACTTACTGCGACTCACTGCAAAACGTTCATAAACAGGACTAACTCTATAGGCGTAGAACTTATGGTATAGCTTGGGAGTTGGGCGCAAACGATGGCTCAGCTTCCAACACCGACGGACAGTTCATCTCTATAAACTTGCTTCCTCAAAATTTCTAAGCAATTTATAAACAAGCATTTGAAGAACAAACGTTGCTTTGATGTTTGTTTGTGGTTTTTTTTTTTTTTTTTGTTTCTAGCAAGCAGCCAGCACAAATGGTTCGCTATGTAAGTTTAGCGTGTTTATCGTATATCGATAGGCGACACATAATGGCACACACGCCAGCAATTCCAGCAATTGCTAACAACACAAAATTGCTAATGTGTCACAGATACCTCCTCATGGCGCAGCAGCAGCGGCAACAGCAGCTGGCATCAATGCAATGCGTACATGTGCGCCCCACGCCACGCCCCAAACCGCACAGCGTGTGCTACTTTTGCGAATAACCCAAGCAACATCCAACCAACCAACCAACCAACCAACCATCCATCCATCCATCCATCCATACATCCAGCTATCCATCCAGCCATACGTTCATTTGTCCGTCCGTCCATCCATCCATCGAAGCAGCCAAGCAACAAAGCATTTATCCAATGCTAGATACACACACACATACACACACACACACGTACATATAGACGCGTATGGGTCTCGTATGTACCTGCCGATCATTCCTGTACTCTTTTTTTTTTTTTTTGTTTTTTTTTTTTTATATGCTTGCATGCTCTTGCTTACTTGTGCTGTTACGTTCGTTCATTCGTTCGTTCGTTCGCTCGTTCTACCAATTTGGGCTACAAGCACCGTTTGTTGTTCTACTAATAGATTTTTCTGCTACCTCGCATCTTCAACTGCTGCTGCGGCTGCTGTTGTTGTTCTTACTTTATTATTATTATTATTACTTTTTTTGTTTTTTTTTTTCTTTTTTTGTTTGTTGTTACCAGTTTTGTTCTGACTTGTCGTGTTGCCGTGTTGCACTGCTGCACTGCTGCAGTGTTGCAGTGTTGCGCCACAAATTCTACTTGTTCTTGACGCGCAGCTTGTTTTGCCATCGCAGCCACAGCCGCAGTCGCGGCTTTATCCATTTTCAAATCTACGCCAGCCTGTAAGCAAGCAACAGCTACGTGTATAACAGCCATAACAACAACAACAACAACAGTAACAACGACTTCCCGCTACATAATGCTGGCACAGCCTTTTATAGACAGACACATTCTTATGCGCCTTGGCAGCAATGTTCTCGCTTGATGTCTGTCCGTGTCTGTATGTCTGTATGCACGATTATGTTCCTTCGTACGCGTACTCAAAGGCCATAGCTGCTAGATACTCCGGCTGAGGTTGTTGCTGTTGCTAAGGTTGACGCTGAGGCTGAGGCTGAGGCTGAAGCTGCGGCAGATAGTCGAGTCTGGTTGACTTGTTTGCAAGACCAAAAACAGCAGCAAAAAGTATGCATCGCGGCTATATATTTGCGCGTGTGTATGTATGTGCAAGCAGCTACGCATTGTTGTTGTTGTTGTTGTTGTTGTATGTACATGCTCGTGCACACGCGCCGTTGCCCGTACTATGATGGTATATGCGAACAGTTAGTTTGATCGATCGATTTAGGTCAAGGATTACCTCCTTGCAATTTCATTTCAAAGTTGCATTTGCTCTACGCTCTTTGCTATTCGCTATTCGCTGTTGTTGTTGTTATTGTTGTTGTGTCGTCGTTGCTGTCGTTGTATATGTATTTAATGTCGTCGCTTTCGCATTGTAATAGTTTTCTTTCCTTTGGCTTTTTTCGTTAGACTTTTCACTTGTTGAATTAAGTTTACTCAGCGCATATGTTAAGCTTTATTCCACTTATTTTTTTTTTTTTTATTTCATTTTTCAGTTGTGCTTTGCAATACAATTCAATTGAATTATTTATGTCAGCTTACGATTACTTTACGTTAAATATTTTAGCCAAGTTTTTTGCTCTCGTCAATGGCCAGTTAGGATAATCAATCTGTGAAGCTATTACAAAGACGATCTCAATTCAAATATTGTTCCACGCAAACGTTGGCAAATGCTAAAAAAACTCTTATCAAAAGATAAACATTTTTTGGAACATCTTCAAATAGGCAACAATCCAGCAGTAGTTAATTTCTATGTTAGCCATAAATAAAGCTAAATTGTGTATATGTTTGCGGATTGCCTACTTGATATTAGTCATTGCTAATTTAAGACCGAAACTTGTGCAGCAACTTGAAACTTGTTTAGGATTCTCGTACATACATATATGTAAATGTATCTCTAGAATATGACAAGAACTATTTTATATGGACATGTGCTAGCCAAAAACAAAGCATTGGGCCAACAAAATAAAATTAAATAGAGCAACAACAAAATTGTTTACTTCCGTACTACTTTCTGTCACAATTTGCTTTGTCTTTTTTTTTTATCTTTTATCATGCCAGCTTTCCTTCCCCTATTCCCCTAACTTAATTTCCACACGTATGTATCTACGAGCATAACGATAAGCATACACATACACACACACACACACACATACACATAGATTTGCTTTAAAACAGATCTTTTGTGAACTCATTTTTATATTGGGCAATTCTGCATTACTTTTGAGATAAGCTGCAATGGCACGCAAAAATCCACAGACAAAAACAGCAGACAAAGCAAAAATTTATCTGCACGTCAAAGACATTTGCTAAAGCTTTACTTTTATTATAAGCGCAATACTAAAAAATGTCATAAAATGCAAAACTAACAAACAAACAAAAAAAAAAATAACAATTCAACAAAAATGTACAAAATGTAATAAAAATTTGAAAAAAAGAATAAATCAAACATATTCGCATGTACACATACATATGTGCATATGTATGAGTAAAATAATAGAAAAGAAAAACAAGCGAAATGATGACGTTTTTGCCTATTGGGTTTTTCTCCGTTTTGTTTTCTTTAGCCTTTTCAGCGTCACTGGCGCCTTTGCAGGTTTTGCTGGCTTTGTTGCTGCTGCTGCTGCTTCTGCCTAATCGACTGCTGACTGCTGATAAGCATTGTTTTTTTTTCTGTTGAAATGTTTATTCTATTATTTTTTTTATTATTTTTTTATCAAGCATTGTGTTACTGCACTGATTACTTATGTTATTTTGATTATTAAAATTATTTCATGCCCCGTGCGCTGACTAATGCCGCCGTGTACTCGCATAGGCGCGGCGACGTCTGTTTATTGCAGGCCTCTTGATTTCATCGCCTATTTATAGAATTGCAAACCTAGCTAAAACAACGCAAAAGCCAACGGAAAAGTTGTGACAAGTAACTGCAATCTTCTGCCCTAGTTTCCAGTTTGGCCGATACCTAAAGATAGCCAATGCAATGCAGTGCAGCAGCAGCCGCCACAGGCCGACGTCTGTCCGACGAATGCGTGCGGCTGCGTTGGCATGTTCGAAAATATTATAAAAATAAATGCGACATATTTACTTACAACACGGCAACAAAACGGACGGACAGACAGACAGACAGACAGACATGCAGTGTACTTAGGCCAAGTAAGACAAGCCGACGGACGAACGGATGGACAGACAGACAGACAGACAGACAGATATACAGATAGCAACAAATACAGGCACAATTAGGCATTATATATATGTACATACATATGTACAATGTATCTATATTACATACACAAGTGTATTTACTTATATGCTTGTGTGTGTGTGTGTGTGTGTGTGCGAGCGTACAATGACTCTTGGCGGTAGCTAGATACATGCATATAATGTCTCTCTTGTTGTTTTTCTTTTTTCTTTGTAATTTTTTTATTTTTTTTTTTTTGTCTTATTTTTGTTTGTTATTTTTATTTAGTTTTTGCAGCGTTTGCCGTTTATATGATTTTGCGCAAATTTTTCAATTGCAGTCGTCATTTTTTGTTGTTTGTTTTTTTTTTTCTTTTTTTTTTTTGTTGCAATTTTCGCGCAAATTGCAGCAAGCCAAGCCGAGACAAGCCATGCCTGGCCAAGTCGAGCTTAGCTTAGCCCAACAACAAGTTTACGTTCGCGAACGCTTGCAAGCGAAAGCTCAATTTTTTTATTTCATTTTATTTTTATAACAATATTGTTTTTTGTTTTTTTTTTTGTTTTTTGTATCTTGGTTTGTTTTTATTATGCTGCGCATGCGCAAACGTTGCCGCAGCGGCTGCAAAGGCAGAAATATTCGTAGGCAAGTTGCTGTTTTTAGTGTAGTATAGTGAAAGGAAAATTATACTTATATTTGGAAAATATTATGCGCGCGCGTAGTACACACACACGCACACACACATGCACACATACACACTCACACACATTTAGCACGTGCACATTGTATGCACTTACATACTTCGGTTATATACATATGTATATGGGTATGTATCTATGATCCATCTTAGAGTGTCTGCCTGCTTACATAAGTTAAATTAAACAAAACAAATCAAAAACAAAACGTAAATCTGCATGCAACTGTTCATAATGTTGACTGGCAGCAGGTACGCTTGCGGTTTTCCCTGCAACCAAATTGAAATTTTTTAGGCAACAACAATGGCAACAACAACAGCAGATACACAATAGAAAAATAATAGAGAAACAGTGCAGCTACTGACGACTACATGCCCATTTTCACACCTTTCCAAAACAATTATCAATAAAAAAAAAATTATATCGGCAATTATACAAGATCAATGGATTTTAATTTACTTAAAAAAAGCAGTATACATGCATACACACACACATGCATATACACATGTATGTGCTTACTGCGTATATTGCTAAGCACTTTATAATAATATACGATATATGTATAATGATTTTTTTCGGCATTTTAGTGCCAACGTTTGTTGGCAACTATTTTTGTAAAAGGTGCTAAAGGCACATACAGGAATCAGTCAAGGCATCAACAAAATTGCAGAAACGTTACGGAAAAGATCAGGGTTCTGTAGCGCTGTAAGAAGCAGACAATAATAACATCTTTTTTAAGGTAGACAAACGACAAACATTCCGTCTAGATACTGCGAACTATTCTGTTACTTTCATATGCCAGGCAATGGGATGTTTTTTACTGACTGCACTGCGCCCATAGGAGCAGCTGGGGGATCTGCTCTGAATCTAGCAATAGCCAATAATTCAGCATGGTCGGCCTATTCAAACTTTTCGCCCTTTTTCTTTGCGTCCACATAAAGTTGGCCAACTGTGCTGCGGTTGCTTTTCACAGCATGCAACTGTCACTTCCGCAACTGCTGCAGATTTCGGCAATTGAAAACCGAAACCGAAAGCGATGTTGCACCTCAACTGTGCATGAATTGGCCAATGCACAAAATGCGGCTAAAAGCACACATTGAAATAAAATTTGAAAACACGAAAAACACACACACTCACGCGGTTATACGTGTATTTAGCATTTAGCTAAGAGGCAAGGCAGTTCGGGGCAAGGCATGGGTAGGGTAGAAGAGGCGTCCCAAATGCGCGTATCAGCATGGCATAGTTGCGACGTGTATTTCGCGCTCAAAGTGGGTGTAGCTGATAAAGAGATGCGACAGCAGCGGCAGGCCACAGCGCAGAGCACAGCAGACCGAAGCGAAACATCGCAGTGCGCAGAACGTGATATGCGAGTAAAAACTTGGGCCGGCACGGGCAAACAAGCCAAACAGACATACAAATTGGCAAATAGGCAGACAAAGAGGCAAAGAGACAGACAGACAAAGAGACAGTGAGTAAAGTAATGCAAACGACATGAATTAAATAAATAAGAGGAAACACACGCTTTTCAATTTCATTTTCATTTCTTACTTAACCGAGTGAACTTTTAAAGTTCATTAGCTTCTGTGTAAGTCTGTCCATCTGTCCATCGGTCTGTGTGTCTATTTGGCTGGCTGGCTGGCAGCGTCTGTGATTCGCACAGCCATAATGGCAATGGCCAGCAAACTTTGCCGCGCTCTACTCTGTCGCTTGTCGTTTGTCGCTTTTCTCGCGTCGACTCGCAACTCACTTTCCGCTATGCACTGTTCCCGCCACTCTGGCGGACACAAGCGGCTTGGCGACTCGACGCTCGCCAGTGCAGCGCGCGGCGGTAGTCAGAGCAGTAAAACATTTAACTGGCAGTTAGTTGTTGGCTTTTGTTTGCCTGCTATGTTGACTGCCGTCATACAGTTTAAGTTTAAGTTGATTTGCTTGCCTCTGCCTGGCTGCTTGGCTGTTGTCTTGTGGTGTGCTGTTTTTGTTGTTGCCTCCACAATACGCGGCGAGCCACGAGTTCAGCGCACGGAGCATGGCTTAGTGCATTTAGCGAGCGCAGGGGCAGCTTGGCGGCTGAGAGCTGGAGCGGGTGTGGGAGCGTGTGAGCGTGCGAGCAAGTGAATGACTGAGTTTAGCTTTTGTATAATTCTGTATTTCCGTTGATTTTTTTTCTTCTTGTTTCTTGCTTTTGTTTTTCTCAGCTGCACAGGTAGTAAAACTAAAAACGTGTTTCTTTTTGCTTTCCTTGGAGTTTGGTTTTTTTTATATTTTTTTTTTATTTCTGTATATTTTCTTTTGTTTTTCAATTTTTTTTTTTTCTACTTATTTTTTGTTTTTTTTTTTTTTCTTTTTATTTTGTGTATGCGCGCAATTTAAGCGAAAATTTATGTGACCTTAAGTTTGTTTGGCTTAAACTGTTTTGTTGTTGTTATCACTGCTGCTGCTGCTGTTGCTGTTGCTGTTGATGTTGCTGGTGACTATTTTTATGCGCGTTTAAGTTTTGTATATGCAAAGCATGTAAGGCAGCGCGTCAAAGATTTATGGCAGCCATAACATGGCAACTAGGCATAGGCCAAAAACTCACTCCACGCAGTACAGCAACAACAACAAAAGCAGACAACAAAAAAAACATAAAATAAAATAAAGAGTCTCGTATTGACAGACAGGCGTGCCTTGCCCCAACAGACATTGGCTTTCTCCATTTTGGGCAGCCTTTTTTTCTCTTCTTTTCTTTAGCTTTTGGCGCGTTTTGTCTGACTTCAAACGGCGATCGACGAAGCAACGAACGACGCTCGAGCGATTGCGTTTGTTTAATGACAATCTATGCACGTAGCGCCACAGTCGCAGACGCAAACGCAGCCTATGGCCAGAGTCAGAGCCAGAGCCAGAGCCACATAGCAGCGGTACATGCATAGCGCAGCAAACTAAAACCCAAACCCAAGTCCAAAGCCGTAGCCAAAGTCAAAGACATCAACGTCGCCATCGATCGCATGTATGCTAATTTCCTTTTCTTATTTTTCTCCACATCATGCTTCTTCTTAACATGCCGTCGCTGCTGCGCGCTAACATTTCCCGCAATCATGTGTTGTTGCCGTCGTCTTCGTCGTCGTCACCGTACTGTTGTTGTTATTGTTGTTGTTGTTGTTGTTGTTGTTTATAAGTGTTTATTATTTGTTAGTTTACATTGCAGCTCTCGTGCACATGACTTTAGCCGCAACTGATCCGCAGTCATAAATCTTGACAAATAACTTGACGTTAGACAAAATCATCAAGCACCGAGCGCACACGCACGCACATGCGGCCAACAATTTGCACTGGCCAGACAGACAGACAGACAGACAAACAGACAGTCAGCCAGTCAGCCAGTCTGTCGGGCAGCGAATCAGCTAAGCAATATGCGAAATTCAACTAATTGTACTTTGTCAACGCCAGGCATTTCCGCTTCCTCTTTGCAATTGTCAAAATGCTACGAAATGTTTTTCAACTTCATTGCCGCTTCACTTCTTTGCTCTGGCGTTGGAGGCTTGTCTTCCGGCAGTTGTTCACGTCAATGCATTCGCTGCAATTGCTCCAAATGCCACAATTTTGCGTTGTAGTCGAATTGTTTCCTTGAAAGAGCAAAACAGCAGCAGCAACAACAACAACAACAATACATGCTACCTTTGTGCCATTACTAGGCTCTTAGACGTTGCCGTCCCAGCGCGACAGTTGTACATAATTGAAATACTTCAGCACGTCACCCAACTCCCCCCAAGCAGCCAAAAATACTATGTAGGTTTATGTTTCTTTTTATGTTTATGTTTATGTTGCCAGTTGGTTTTATTTTCTTATTAAAATCCAAGGAAAAACAAAAAAAAAAAAATATATATATAAAACGAGACAAAGCAATCAAATTTTTGTTGACCCTTTACATGGTTAATTAGCAGCAGCAGCGGCAGCACCGACAGCAGCAGCAGCAGCAGCAGCAGCGGCAGCCGACCCATTTGCATATGTAGTTATTAACCGGTTTGCTGGTTAGTTAGTGCACAGAGCAACTGCATAAAAAAGCTATTAGCGCAGATAAAGCAACAGCAACAACAACAACAGCAGAGCAGACGGCAACAAATTCTGCTATGCACATGTGTCTACTTTTATTTGTTTTGTTTATTTGATTTTGCTTTTGTTTTGTTTTGTTTTTTTTTTCACCGTTTTTCTTATTCTCTTAATTTTGATTGTTATTATTGTTGTTGTTGCTTTGAAAGCGCACGCTCTCGCTCACTCGCATTGTCGCCTGTTGACTTTTCATTGTGCACAAGTCGGTCAAGCCTAATCAACTACACTTTCGCTCATAGACAAAATAAACTTGGCTAAAAAAGAAAAAACTAAAAGAAAAAAAAAACAAATAAAATCAAATAAGAAAAACAAATAAAATTTCAACTTGAGACAACATTAACTGCCTAGGCAAGGCTTGGCGTTATTTAACCCAGACTGCAACAACACATTACAAAGTATATTATAAAGAAATTAGCGTTAGAAAAAACTTTTGACACAGCAGCAGCATGCACTGCCTTGGCAGGAAGGGGGGAGTGCGGAAGGGAGGCGGGCAGGCAGGCAGGCAGGCAACGTTTTGTTAGAAAAGCATACAAACACTTGATAAATAACATAAGCCGATCAGATGATTAGCTATAAGATGCTGAAAAAAAAAAAAGTGACAGACAGCAGAGTGACGCAGAAACGGAGGGACGCAGAGACAGAGAAACGGAGAACTGAGAGCTGGGAGAAAAAGTGTAGCCAAAGCGAAACACTACATGACAGACAAACGAAGTCAATTGCGCGCTTCACTGGCCAAGTGGCCAACAAGCCGCTGACTGCCTGTGGAAGCGACTAACTGACTAAGTCCGATTATTGCCCCTGCCGCTGCCGCTGCCACTGACACTGACACTGCCACTGGAACTGGAACTGAAACTGGCACTGCTGCTAAAACATTTCCACGACATTGCAATGAAATTGATATTCATTTGCCAAGGTTACTCACAACACGCAGCATCCAGCACATTCAGCCCAGCAACCCAGAAACCCAAGCGATCGAACAAGCCACCGACACACCGAGTCAGCCAGACACCGACCGAGCCACCGAGCCACGCAGACAGGGAGCCAGGGAGCCAGTGAGCCAGTGAGCCACCCGATTCAGTCGTACAGCTTCCGTGCTACGGTTACAATTCTGTGCGCGTTGTGCTGCTTCCTATTCGCCATTGCTGCTTACTCGTGCCTACAGCAGTTCGATGCGTTTTCGATTTGTTTTACTGTACATTTGCAATGCTTGCGAAATATAATCTGCATATGTTTGCTTTCTTTCGATTTTACCGCAAAAAAAAGTATCAAATTTGAACTTGACTGAGTGTCGCACAGTTGCACATACACATGTACATAGGTACATACACATATGAGTACGACGAGCAAGAAGACGGCTGTGTATGTGTGCATCTATGTGAGTGTGTGAGCAGGCAGCGACAACTATGAGCATTTAAAAATAATATCTGTGTGATCTGTAGTCAACTGCGCAGCATTGGTTAAAGTCTTTGATTGATTTTTAAGGTCACTGTGGCAACACTGGCATATTGGATGTGGCTTTTTAATTAATAATAATAAAGTTTACTTTAAGCCATTTACTTATATACATACATATGCAATATAATTGCACACTTTCTCAGGCATCTTCAATCACACAAAGCCAACTTCATGTTCCAACAATACAAGACTTGACTCACTTAAATCAGATGTGTTGCTTCATTTTAGTCAATCGATGATTCTAAAGTCAATAGGCGCATTTTTAATACATAAACGTTGCCTTATTGGACATAGAACGTTTCAAAGCTTACTGCGTTTCTTAAAATATCTGGATTTATCTGTTTCCGCAGTTTGATCCTTATAAGTTGCTTTCAAAGTATGTACTACATAAAACATCAGAAGAAGTACTCTGTGATGCTAACCATATACAATGTATAAAGTCAATGCAAAAATTAAGCTGTGAAGTGCATGTTAAATATTTGTTACCTTTGTGGCTTTTTTTTATTTTTTGTTTATTTTAATACAAATATTTGTTACAAATCACTGCTCACAAGAAAAACCACGTGCTTTGCGCGTTAGCTCACTTAAAATTTATTTATAATCGTGATTCAAAAGCGAATATGTATAAAAAAAAAACAATTTTATAAAATGTTTAATAATAATCGTTAATGTCTTTTTTAAATTATTTTTTCAATAATTTCTTTTTAGTCATCAAAAGCTGAACGAGAAGCTTACAAAGTAGCGCAAACAAGAAGAACAAACGCAAGAACAAAAACCAGAACAACAGCAAAAGCAAATTAAGTTTAAAAAAGAGAAAAAAATTAATAAAACAAAAAATCAAAATAAATAAATAAAAGTAAAAATCAAAAAAATCAACATAAAAGAAGATGGGAGAACGACGTGGAACAAAGGCGCTGGAGCAATGGTGCCGTCGCATGACTGAGGGTTATCCCGGCGTTAAAATCGACAACATGACGACATCATGGCGCGATGGTTTAGCCTTCTGCGCGATCATACATCACTTTCGGCCAGATTTAATGTAAGTATGCAAAAACAAAATGCACACTCATACACACACACAAACACACAGACACTAGACGCACATAGCATATACAGCTGCATATCAGCAGACAGTCTAAAGAGATACACATAAGAAGCTGCCACACCTTGTATATAAAAAAGAAAAGAAGTTCGATGAGACTTGAAAGCAAAGTAAAGTAAAGTCAAGTCAAGTCAAGTCAAGTCAAGTCAAACCAAGTCAAGTCAAGCCGAGCCAAGCCAAGCCAGGCAAAGCAAACGTAGTCAATAAATACTCGAGACTGTTGTCAAAGTCAAAAACCGAAGCACTGCGTCCCACTGCGCAGTAACGCACAGCACAGCACAGCACAGCACCTCACCCTCCCGCACCACACCGTACCGTACTGAGACAAAGACTGTGACTTTTTTTCTTTTTTTTTTTTTTTATTGAATTGAGTTCAGTTTAGCTGATTCGCATTTAACTAGATTTTTGCGTGCTTACAAAAAAATTTAAAAAAAAAAAAAAAAATTTTTTTAAATAAAGAAAAAAAAGCATTTCTTTTCCCTTTGCTTTGTTAAACATTTCATTTAATTATGTTATAAACTGTATGAAGTAGGTCTGCGAACAGTTAATTATGTAAATCATTTGTTTAAATTTTTCGCAAACAAAAAAAGCAACAAATCATGTACGAAAAGAAATAAACCCGTGTTGCGTGTTGTTCTACTAAAGGCAAAGAACAGGCCACAACTTGCTGAGCTACAGAGGCAGTATGTACGCTACAACAACAACAACATCAGAATACATGGGCAGACACACATACATACATACATACATACATAAACATATGCAGCATACACTATGCAGACTCCAATGCTAAAAATATAAAGGTTAGCCGTTGTTGTTAACAGTGAGAAATCAACAACAACAACAACAACAGCAACAATAACTTAAAAATTAAGCAAATAAATGAAGCAAAAAGCACAAAAAATAAAAAATAAAATAAAATATACCGACAACAATAAAAAATACGAAACTTAAACAAAAAAAAACAGAAAAAGGAGGCAGCAACGCTTATTAAAGGTCAAAGACACTTTGACTGACTGACAGAAACTTTTGACTCGAGCGCAAACGCAAACGTAAACGCAAACTGGCGGACTTGTACATGCTTGGGGCAGCGACTGCGACGGCGGCTGTGCCAGCGATTACGGCTGCGCACTACTTTGACTAACGCCAGCAGCAGTAGCCGCGGCGACAGCGGCAGCAGCAGAAGCAGCAGCAGCAGCCACTGCAAAGGCACACACCACGTTGCTTTTATTGTATTACAGTTGCCGCCGTCGCTGCTGCTGCTGCTGCTGCTGCTCCTGCTGCTGCTCCCGCTGCTGCTGCTGCTGCTGTTCATGTCGCTGCTATGTTGTCTTCTTTGTTGCCGACGTCGTTGTTGTCAGTTGCTTCTTCTTGTTGTTGTTTTTCTTCTTTTTTTTTTTTTTTGTTTATTTTTGATTTTATATACAAACGTTATATATTTTAATTTTATGCAGGTTAGCTTAGCGCGGTTGACAATACACTTTGTTGTAACAACAACAGCAAACAACAACAACAACAACAATGCACATACACCACAACAACAGCAACAACAGCAACAACAAGAGAAAAGAACCTTAATGCTTTTAACGACTTTAGAATTTTAATATTTTTATTTATGCATGTATCCGCGTGTAAAATTGTCTACAGTAAGAAAAGTCCAAAAAATGAAAAAGGTAAACAAAAGCGCTTCTTTTATGCTGATTTGGTTGTTGTCGTTGCTGTTGTTGCTGTTGTTGCTGCTGCTTTTGTTGTTACTGCTGCTCACTGGCAACAACTGCCGCCGCTGATTTCGTAAGAAACATGAGTAATCAGACAATTTTATGCTTGAAGTGACAACAAATGAAATTAAAGATTGTTGTTTTTTTTTCGTATTTTTCCCCTTCTTTTTATTTCAACAGTCGATATGTAGATTTTTGTTTTAAGTTTTATTTTCTTTAGTTTTTTTTTTTTTTTTTCTTATTTTGGTATATAGTAAAAAGCGCTTAATAAAAAAAAAAAAAGTGCTGTTAGGAAAGTAGTACAGCTCACATGAAATCCAATTAGATTTATGTGGGTTTTTTGTAGCTGTTTATACGTTTGTTTTTTTTTTTTTTTTTTATTCTCGTTTAATTTTTTTCTCTCTCTTTTTATGCCGCTAAGCGGTTAACGTGAAACCTACGCATGGCTCGCCGAAATTGTAGTTTCACGTTTGCGTTCGCGTTTGCGTTGCTTTGTGGTAAAAAATTTTTGTAAACTTAATTGCTGTCGATTAATTAAGGAGAAAAGTCATAAATAAGTTCAAGTAATAAAAATTGAAAACAAAAAAAAACGAATGCGAATGCGAATACGAATACGAATCGAATGCGCAGAAGAACGCGTCCCCGCAGCTAAGCTAAGCTAAGTTTTACAAATTGCTGTTCGCTTGTAAATTGGCTTAAATGTTTCAATTTTGTTTGCAGATTATTTATTTATGTATTTATTATTGCTTTTTTATATTTGGCATTTTTTTTTTGCTATTTATGTTAATTGTCCCTTTGTTTGGCGCTGGCATTAAATTTAAATTCCTGCTCAATGCTATGCTGGCCTATTGCTCATTTAAATGATTAATTGCAAGTTTTTAAGACGTCATTTAGTTTCATTTTCCTTTTTATGGCAGCTGTCATACATATGAATATATATAGCAATGACATGTGACCTATTTTGAACTGCGATCTTTCACAATACAGCATGCCAGCTATATTTATTTATTGCTAAACTAAAGATCCTTGACTTACTTTGCCACAAACCCTGCTGCCGATGAATCCCTCAGCAAAGCGAAGGCTTTGTAGTTTTCACATATGAACCTGTGAGCATTTGCAATTGAACGTCACAGTTGCCTGATTGCGTACTTCTCAGATAATTTTTTATATGGCAATAGTCTTCTTAGTTTCAACTACAACTGCCAGTTGGTTTATGAGCTGTAAGAAACATTTCAATTTATCATTTTTAAACACATATATAATACATATGTTTATATGTATATGCTAACTGATATTGTATTAATCAAGTGTATTTTGCTTGCTTTTAGTGAATTCGAAAAACTGAACAAATCGGACATCTACTACAACAATGAGCTGGCATTCACAACGGCTGAGAAGTACCTGGGCATACCCGCGTTACTTGATGCCGATGACATGGCCGCCTACGAGGTGCCAGACAGATTATCAATACTCACATATTTATCGCAATTCTATCAAGTATTCGCGCACACACAAGGTAAGTCGGCAACATCGTCCATAAACTGCATACATATGCAGCCCCACACACATACTTATTTATTTTTAATACACCATATAATATATAAATATATAATATAAAACAATAAACACATACATGTGTGTGTGTGTGTGTGTGTGCGTGTATGTGTATGAATGACATGTATATGGTATACAATTTCTCTTTTTGTGTTTAATTTGGCAATTGTTGACATTAAGCGTCGCTTTCCGGTAAATGCGCCCGGCCGCGCATGCGCCGCCATTGCATTGCTTGGCGCACTTGCACTCTCACTCGCTAAGCCCAAACGAGTTGCAATTAAAAACAAATACATATGTTGCTATAATAAAAAATAAACTACATTTAGTATGTCTGTCTGACTGTCTGTCTGTCTGTCTGTCTGTTTGCTTGTCTGTATGTATGTAACTACATATGTATAAGCGCATAAAGACAAACTTCATAAAACATTTTAACTGGGAGTTGTGTGACTGACTTCACGCAGTTTGTGCCTTGCGACTGCAAAGCAACACCAAACAAAAACAAATACAACAAAAAGAAAGAAAAAACAGCATAAAAAAATTCAATTCAATAAAAACAAAATGCAGTCAACTTTTTTCTGGTTTGTGTCTTTTTTTTTTTCATTACTTTTATTACGTTTTTGATTTTTCCTACTTTTGTAGGTTGTTTTTTTTGTTTTTTTTTTTTTCTTTACTTTTTTTTTTTTTTATAACTTAACAAATTTTAATGCGAAAAATCAAATGCTTCACTGCGTGTCCATGCCATGGAACGACAAAAACTACAATAGCAACAACAACACAAACTACAACTGCAACACTAAACTG
Organism: Stegana nigrithorax; assembly: GCA_037044495.1. Lineage (NCBI taxonomy): Eukaryota > Metazoa > Arthropoda > Insecta > Diptera > Drosophilidae > Stegana > Stegana nigrithorax. The sequence goes on along the minus strand of JBAMBQ010004765.1, from coordinate 12,141 downwards.
TTTATGGACAAATCGAAAAACATAAAAAAAAGTAATAAAACAAAATGCAAATAAAAAATCAACCAAAGTTGCAACCAATAGTTGTAAAAAACTATAAAAAGAAATATGCAATATAAATATGCACATACATACATATGTACATATACCATACATATGTTATATAGGTTTATGCATGTTTATATGCACACACAATATAGTACATACATACATACATACACACGTACATAAGTAAGTTAGCATATAAAAAAAAAAATATGCCTGCAACTTAAACTTACACGACGACGGTGCAGCGCATGGAAACCGGTAAATTTCCCCATTTGCCATAAAAGTGCATAAAACGCTTGTTGTACTATTTTGTTGACGTTGTTGTTTTATGTTTTATTTTTTTTTTTGTTTTTATTTTTTTTTTCATGTTGTATTTTGTTTTACTATTATTATTATTTTTATTATTGTGCAAGTGGTTCCGCTTTTCTGCGCATATACAATATAACAAAAAATATATGCAAGTAGTAAATGTACGCCCAAAATGTTATTGTTGTTGTTGTTGTTGTTGCTGTTGTTACTCTGCTCTGAACAAATTTCAAGCTTTGCATAAGCAACAACAACAGCAAAAACAAAAAAATGCAACATTCCATGCCTAAATGCAATCAGAACATTTTTTTTTTTGCATGCTACATAAACCAAAAATTAATAAAAACAAAAACAAAAATACAAAAACTTATTGCAAGTTCTTGTTTTTATATTTATTATTTTTCTTTTTGTGTTTTATTTTTTTATTGGCTTAGTACAATTTTGCTGACTGTTTCCGGTTTTTTTTTTTTGTTTTTGTATATCTTTAGCCCCCATGGCAATTGTATCTTTATGCCGATTGACTCGGAAAATTGCATGACCCAAGTGAAGTTTTGATTCGAGCTCAGGCACACACACCCTGTCGTGTTATGCACATTGTTGTTGTATTTATTATTGCGTAATTGCAGCGAGCTGTAACAATTTATTATTCCATGTATTTGGTTCCAAAACCTGCAGTTCAAGAAAATCGACTTTGCCTAAACTCTTCAGAGGATCTCTCTAACTCTCACACTTCATTGTTACGCTTGCAATTGCTGTGTGCCAGAGACGCATTTAAGCATTTTCTAGGGCAATGTTCTTTAGCCCCAACAGCCACATAATTGCCAGCAACATGTCAGCACCCATAATCTCTTCGATCTTCGACGCAGCACTCAAACCTCAAAAGTTAGTTGCGCTCTGCCAAGTTGGCACAAAGGCGTCTTCTGCCTGCGCTTAGCTGGAAAAACCTTTGGAGCGTCTAAATGCGCGCAAGCCATCATACTTCAGCGCATAACAACGAATGTCAAGTGTGTTCAAGAGAAAATATTACATTATGCAACTTAGGCATGGGAGCGTGAATTGTCTGTGTGCCCTTTATGCAAGACTCGCACTTAGCCATATAAATATAAGCCATTACATTTACATACATACGTACATATCTACATGCATGTATGTATGTGTGTTCATTTTGTTGTTGTTGTTGTTGTTTTCTAACTTGTGACATTACAACTAAACTTTGATTATGCAATTATTTTTTAATGCTGCTGCTACCCAAGGCAGGCAGCGGTAAATGAAGAGGCAGCAGCAGCAGCAAAAGATGCATGCAACACGAAAATGACAAAAGTTAAAGGCAGCCAGCCACAATGCTGACGGCGCCGACGTTGACGGCAACAGTCATGCGCACCTGAGGAAAACGGAAAAAAAAAATAAAAAAAAAAAAACAAAAATCAAAAACCAAAAAAAAAAATAAATACTTGACAATATTAGCGCAAAAAACCTTTTGAATTTGATTAAGATTTGTGTGCCATTGTAGTTGTTGTTATTGTTATTGTCATCGTCGGTTTTTGCTCACGTTGTTGCCGTTGCAGCTGTTGCTGCTGCTGCCGTTGCTTCTTCTACATAATCGCCTGCATCATCTTCTGTGTCTGCTTCTGCTGCTGCTGCTGCTGCTGCTGCTGCTTCACGTTGCAGTTGACATACTTTTTTGTGATTTTGTAACGCTTGTGTTCTGCTTCTTCTACTTCTTCTGCTGTTGATGCTGCTGCTGCATGCTGCTGTTATTGTTATTGTTGATTTTTTTTCGTTTTTCGTTGTTTTTTTTTGTTTTTTTGTTTTTGTAGCAACGTCTCCTTGGTCTTTGGCTGCTTGCAACTTGCTTGCTTGCCTTCGTCGTCGTGTTCATCATGCTTGTGGTTTGTCTTCTTCAGCTTTTAGCTGGCACACTAAAATTGCATCATTGTCTGCACCAAGCAGCCGCAACAACAACAACAACAACCATAGGCAACAAAATCACAGGAACTCCTGCAATGCTGGCATGCAATTGCCATTGTAATTATTGTTATTGTTGTTGTTGTTGTCATTTTGGCAAAACACACTGACGAAAAGCTTGTCTGAGGGTGTGTCCCCATTGAAAAGGGCAACGAATGACGGCGGCGACAACAATAACAACAATTTAATGAAAAACCCGTTGCAATTTTTATTGTTGTTGTTGTGTGTTTTTATAGGGTATTTATTTATTTTTTTCTTTACTTACGAGACTTTTTATTGTTTCATATTTCGCTGGCGATTGTTGTCGTTTTTGGTGTTGTTGTTGTTGTTGTTGTTGTTTTAGGCGCAACAAATAAAGATGCAACCACTTATGTACAAACATACATATGTATGTATGTCGTCACATCGGCAGAGTGCCGACCTCTTGCCCGCCGGCATCACCTTTTACATGAAATTTTCTTGCGAACTATTGCATCACATTTGCCGCATGATGATTTTATCATAATAAACTTTATAGCTCCCCTTGCCTGCGCGCCAACCACTTTTTTGTTTTTGGGTTTTCGTTTTCATTTATTTTTTTTTTTCTTTGTTTTTATCATTTTCGGTTTTCATTTTTCGTTTTCATTTTATGTAAGCGCGCTGCTGTGCAATGGGCGAAGTTGTCATCGGGTTATAAATTAAATCAAATCGCAGCATGACTTTTTCTCATTTTCTTATGCCAGGCGAAGAGTCTTTTCACATTTTCAGTTTTCATATAAAAACTAATTTTGATGTTTATTAAAATACATTGCATAAGTTGCTTCACAACGCTTAACAAATTTTCTGAAAACTTTATCGAATCATGTCTGAGCATAAGAAAAACTTTGCCAATAAAAAATGCAACAGCATAAGCCAACTAAGAGACCGCGGGTGGTGCACGCCACACTCGACTGGTGACGAGCGTCAAGAGCCTGTCAGCCTTTCGCGGGTTGACGAGTGCCTGGTCTCACTGTCATATATGTACATACAAGTGTATTCGAGTTGCGCTCGGCACGGAACATTCGATTCTCATACCGTCCATTTTGAAACAATCCCGCCCATCGACCACGGGTAACATAGACCCCTGCCCATCTCCTATGTACACTGAGATAATATTTCGACGTGCTAATTGCAAGATTTATTTATTGCGATTCACTAAAACAGTTGACACATTGCAGACCATTGCTAGAGCTCACAGTTGCGCCTTCAATGGATTCATGATCTGCTGGTTAAGGACCGTCACCAAAGCCTAACCAATCGTTATTAGCTGTAGACAGCATCGGGACTTCGGCATCTGTTGGCTAACGATGCCGCCCAATAGCCAGAGACACACATGCTTACATGCATAGATAGGCATGTACGTAATTCAAGCGATACTCGAAGCGTTGTCGTTCCGCGTGATCCGAAATACCAAAATTGACTCCAATGCGCGTATAAAGCCGAGTACATTGCACATGGCTCCATGCGCAGCTTAAATAAAAGCATGCATGAATATGTCTGTAGATACATCTGTACATATATACAATAATAATAACAATTAAAACACAGACAGCCAGACAAAAAGATATATAGGCAAGCAGAGTGACAGTCGGACAGACGCAGCATTGTACAATGTAAGGCATAACATTGCTTATGATCGCGTCACGATTGCAACAATTTTCAATGATAATGTTATTGCTGTAATTGTTGTTATTGTTGTAGGCACTGCTACTGATTTGGGGTATCACAAACGAAACCAAAAATAAAAACAAAAATCGTTTAAATTTTTGCCGCTGATTCTGCGAGGCACGCACTGCCCCTATTTACTATTTCATTGCTGTCATGCGTTTTTTGTTCATGTGTTTGTTCTTTTTTGTTTTCATGGTCTCACTCAATTCTGTATTTTTCATTAAACTCATAATGAATTGCCTTATTATTAACGCTTTAACATAGATAGCATTTATCTGTGTGAAAGAGCCTCAAAAAGCATGGCGCACAGTGGCTTCACTTTACAAATGTTTTCCATTCAAAGACAGACATCTTTGCTTCTCACATTTTTGCAAAACCGAAAGTTCGTTGTCAGCGGAAAAATTTACATGGTTTAATAAAAAAAAAAGCTCGTACTTTTGAAAATATTTCGTTATAGCCGAAAGTTCGTTACAACCGGGTTCGTTATAAGCGAAAAGTACTGTATGTGAAAATGGTATTATTTTAAGATATTCTACTATCGAGACTGTCCTGTAATTCATATTACATTCTTTTATTGCTAAACAAAGCATTGCATTGCTGTTGCATTTGCAGAAAACTAACACACTTTTCAATTAATGTGTATATGCTTCTTTGCTTCTTTAGAGAAATAGCAACAAGAATATAAGTGCGAGCAGAAAAGAATATTCTTCGGCTTATTGTTCAGCAAACAACAACAAAACAACATTGAATGATAAATAACATATATAAAATCAAAACTGTCATCAGCAAATAGACAAAAACTTTTGTGTCGCTGTTAAGTGTCGCTGTTGCTCGGGGAAGCCGTTGTATAGCTGTTGTATCGCTGTTGATCACTGTTGGTCGCTGTTGCTAACAGAAATGCGTCAGACATAAACTATGTCAAAAAATCAAAGACAAAAACTTTACAAATTGCTTATATATAATAATATGTGGGACCAAACATCTTATACCCACGTATCTTATATTAAAATATTTTATACTTATGTATAATGATCTCATCTGGGCTGCCAATCCCGGATTGACTTTTTTATTTTTTGTACAGCGACGGTCGCGGTCTTTTTGGTCGGTTATGACGACTGTCCGTTCTGAGGGATTTCACTTATTGTTTCACTTGTTTTTTTTTTTTTATTTGTTTTTTATTTATTTACTTTTCACACATTTAATTAATTTTATTAATTTTATTTTTATTGTAAGTTTTTTCCAATATGCAATATGTTTGCTTTAATTATGGCAAGTGAAAGCTTAACATACTTTTGCCATATTTGTGCGCACATAGCATGTCATCAGCCCACTGTGCGCAAAAATTTACTGGCATTGCCCATATCAGAATCATGGACATCTTACGCGTAGCCTAGCATCATCAGCATCGCCAGCATCGACCTCATTATCAACATGCTCAGACCGACCACAATCAACCAATGAACGCATGCGCATGCGTGGCGCATTTCAATTTCTTTACTCAATAATTACGCACGAAATCAATTTAATATTGTTTCTTTATTTATTTTTATTTTTGTATTTGTTTTTTTTTTTTTTTTCATTTTCATTTTCTTTTTTGCTGTTTACTCATTTTGGTTCGCTTACGCGCGCAGCGACAATTGAAAATGAAACTGGCAAAAGCTCAAATAAAAAGAAACCTCAAATGAATAAAATGGAATATGTAAGCGCTACAATAAAAGCATTAATTAATTGTAATGCATAAAAAGTAATAAAATAAATATACATACATTCATATGTACATCAAAAAAAGCAACAAAAACAGAAATTTATTGTAAATGGCGTTGAAAGTGCATAGCCAGCTAGGCAGCTTTGAACAAATTTGGTTTTAAGAAAACAAATCGTCAGTTAATTTTCATTTTTGTTTATTTTTTTTTTCTTATCACCTTTACTGTTAAAGAAAATAATAGTATTAAAAAAATGTTTAATAAGATTTATTTATAAATAAACATACATACACATATGTATGTATTTTTGTATGCGTATGTATTTTTTTTCTATGTTGTTTTTTTTTAGTTGCTTTACTGTTGTAACCATGATTGACGTTTGCACGCACGAATGATTAAATGAATGAATGACGGCATGAATGCGGTTGACTTTGTTAATGTCTATTATCTTTTATTATTGGTGTTGTTGTTGTTGTTGTTGTTGTTGTTCGAGTTATTAGCATTAATTTTAATTTAATACATGCCAACACAACAACAATAGCAACAACTAACAAAAAGAAATATGACAACAATGAGAAAACCAAAAACAAGTCAATTAAAGTGAAATTATTTTTGTATTAGTTCATAATTGTACTCATCGCTTGTTGTTGTTATAGCTTCCTATATATGCACTTATATAGAAACCCACAAACAGGAACAATATTTAAAATGTAGTTTAAACAAAAAGCACCAAAAAACAACCAAACACCAAATAAAAATTTTGTACTGCTTTCAACTTGACTGCCTACAATAATGACGCCATATTTGCTGTGTCAAAAAAAACTGGACAATATGAATAATGTAGCACATTAATTATTTTTAATGACTTGAAAACCAAATCCACAAAAAGTAGCAAAAAAAAAAAAGTAAACAAAAAGCTAATTTCTCATGTTCGTCTTTTTTTTTTTGCTTGCAGACTCTGCCAACAGCTTGAAACGTTCAACTCCGGCCGGCGAAAAGACACAAATATCGAAGACCACAGGACCACCTTCAAAGGTACGTACGCTTGCAAAGGCAAACAAAAAAAAAAAAAAAACAAAATTAATTTAATTTAAAAATATGCAAATAAATTCAATGATAGTTGCACATTTAATTGAGTCCGAAAAAAGCGTTAAAGAAACGTAAATTTTATATATGTATATATATTTAGAATGCATGCATGGGAACAAGGTTTACTTTTCTAAATCAATTAAAATTTTTATTTATTTTATTTTTTCATAATAATTGTCCTATTTTTGATTTTAACAACCCTTTTAAAAAATTATAATTTTTTTTTTAAGTTTAAACTTAAACGCGCGCTCACATAAGTTTAAGCTTACTTGGCAGCACTGCCGATAACAACTGTGTGTAAACATGCTGCCTCACAGAATAAATTGCAGTGCTGCCATGCGAGCACACAGTTGCCACTGTTACTTATTAATGCTTAAGATATGCATTTATTTTACATTGACACTGCTTTCAATTATCTTTATACTTTTAAAATAAAAAACGCTGACTACAGGCTAAATACATTACATGGGCTTGCTAATTACATTACAATGCAAATATTGTGCTCCAGTATTTTCCAAATGTAGCAACCGTGTTGCGCTGCTTGGCACCATTTCAATCATTTTGTGTTAGTCTAGGTTTCTTTCGGATAACATTATTATTAGTTTTTATTTTTCTTTATTTACAAGCTGCGGGAAGTTAACTTCGGTTTTTTTGAACGCAACAGCAATGTCTAAATAAATCGGCAAACGCATGCAAATAAAGTTGGAGTAACAAGTAAACGTATGTTAAAAAAATTTTTGTTACTGTTATTTATTTTGTGAAACAAGAAGACACTTGAAAACTTAAAGACGAAAATCTAAAGATATAACACGAATTCGTTATTTCTTTTCTTTTTTTCGTTGTTGTTGTATCTACTGTGAGTTGTTTATTTTTTGTGCGTGCGTGTAGTTTGTATATTAATTGTGCCGCAAAGAATATCAGTACTGTGGCTGAGTATATTGCATTTATTTTTTTCTGATAAGAAAATGAAGTCAAATATATACAATATGTGAAATACTAGTGACACTCATGTTTTTTCTGTTATTTTTTTTCTTTTATGTCAAAGTTTAAACACGGCGCAGCTTATGACTCATTTCGTCTTTGTGTGTTTTTTTTCTACTTTATTTGGATTTTTTAATACCTTTTCAACGACTAGAAACGGCGCCTCACCCACAAAAGCGCCAAACGCCCGTTCCGCTACTACAGCAACTAAGCTTGCCAAGTGCGCTCAATAAAATACTTTTGTTGCTGTTGTTTTATTGTTATTCCAATATGTTTAACAGCATATAAACGTTGTTGTTGCTGCTACTCAATTTAGAAATTCTTTTAGCAAATATTTTGCTACTTTTTCTCTGACTATGCTTAGGTTTTGTATTTTGCCTTTTACACTATGTTGTTTTTTTTTTGTTTTTTTTTCTCGTCTGTATTTGTTTTTCCTCATCGCAACGCTCTAAAAACTGCATTTAACGCTTCATTGCGTCGTGAGTCTGAGCCAAGCTTAGCTCTAATTAAACTTCAGCATAGTAATTGTCATGCCACGAATCTAAAGCAACGGCAGCGGCGTGTGGGTGAACGTAACTAAGCTGCGTCTTTTCATGTTATTTCTGTTGTTTTTTTGTTTTTGTTTTCGCAAAAATAGTTTGCTAAAAACAAAAACCAAATCAAATCGCATTGTTGGCACGTTTGCACGAATTCTTTGCGTTTCAGATAAGTCAACAAAAGCCCAAAGAGTCGAAACTGTTAAACCGACGTGCCACCTCACCCCACCCCAACCCATTCCACCGCAGTTCAACGTGTTGCTGCGTATTTGCTGCCACAATAGTACAAGATTTCTTCAGCGTATTTCGCTGTGCATTGTCTGTCTTTGTTGCTTTCGTGTTTGTTTGTGTTTATTTGCTAAGCAGTGTCACTTGCACGCTCAGCTGCCCGAGCAGCCAGCTGATGACTATTCCAAGTGCCACAAAAACCAGTTCTTAGCAAGAGATGTACACATGCATACAAACACACACACACACACACACACAATATCCATCATTCATGCGTTCACTGATTCATGCAAACTCTCCCAAGCAGCTCCAACGTTTTCCGCACTTCTGTTTATTTATTTATTATGAATTTGTTCTTTTTTCTTCTTCTCTTTGTTGATTGACGCTAATAACTGCCGCAAAGCGTTCAACTCTTAGTTTTCCCTTAGAAATTTCACATGTAAATATTTAATCTAAACGCACATGACATGGGAAACCTGTTTGAAACTTTTAACTTTAAGTTAAGAATCGCCACTCGGTGTAAGTCGTGCACATATTGTTCGATCCTTCTTAGTTACCGATAGACAAAACGCATAAATGATGGTGTCAAGCACACGAGTGTTCAAATATGTTTAAAAAAATAAAATATAAGACTAACTTGCACCGACCGCGTGCCTGCAGCAATACCGTACAGGTAGGCTAAGGCATGCCGGACAAAATAAGCAATAATGCGTACTGTACATGCCAAAGCACTAAAACTAATCGAACCAAATATCAGTGTTCGACAAAATGTATGCAGCAGCGCTGCAACAGTTAAACGCAATTTAGTAGTTCCTGCGTTTTCATGCCCAACTTAATGCATTGCTTTGTGAATAGCAGCTCAGTAAACTGCACAAACTCGTTGAGCTTAAATTAAAACGAATGAAATAATAATAAGTCTATACAGCTATTAACTCAACGCAAAAAGTCCAACTCCTAAAGCAGGCAAAAATCTGAACATCATATAGCAGCGAGTTATGCAATAAGCGCGTGACTGTAAATGATGACTGCATCCGCTTGGAAAAAATAGATTTTAAAACAATAAAAACCATATTGGGATGTGCGCTTTAACAGCTGATCAGCAAGTGTATGCCTCATCAAGTCGTGTGACGCGGTTATACAAGAAGACAATTTTAAATCATACATTCATCGTCGAACACTCACCATATATGGCTGACAGCTTGATACGTCGTATGGAATTTGAATGTCTAATAAGCAGCCGCTCGTTATTCGTTTTCGTATGCACGAATTGCTGCTTATGCGGCACTTTCCTTTTCATAATGTGCCACATCAGCAATAGCTAAAATATCACCAAGCCGCATTATCAAACGTCCTTCCCTTCTCTTGGCCTCAATCTGTGCTTCACTTGTCAACACACATACATACATATACTCATAATTTTTGTTTACAGAGCGAGCGCAATATAGTATCCACTCGATTTAATGAACATTCAATATAACGATTTAATTCGATACAACGAATTTAACAATAAAAACATTCTGTGCTCAATTTAACGAACATTCTTTTGTTTTTGGTTTCTATTAGCAATCTTGAATCGATGCCAATTATATGCATTTCTGTTTAATTTTAATTAGCAAATTTGTTTAATATTGTTAAAAACAAATTGTTCCTCCTAGCAGCCAATATACATAAATATTATTATTATAAATTTTTTTTGGTTTTTTTAAATGTTTTGTTTCATATGATTATAATTTTCTTTTAATGCTTAATTTTTCTTTCAAATTAGAGATCACTTTCTAAAATGAATACAAGCTTTTAAGAAAATCTTTAAATTGGCTATGATTTTTTACTCTCATTGCTTAAGTTTAAAAAAGCTGTTATTAGAATTTAAATTCCCACAACAAAGAAAATAAGCAGCAATGCAATTCAAAGAATTTGTATACAGTAGAAAATACTGTTACAGGACTGCATCGACATGATGATGATGCAAAAAAAAAAAAAAATTATAAAATAATAAAATTTTCCTATTCGTTGAATTATGTCAGTAATGAAAATGACAATCAACTCGGTGATAAAACGGATATTGCCTGTAGTACCCGCCATAGAACCATTTTTCTTTTATAAAATGCACATTCTCTGCAGTCAGTTTCCGGTAGCAATTATGAAACTTGAGTCTTGAGTAACTGCATGATTTGACATTGGTTTCATTTTTATTCACATGTGAATGAGACTGCTTTTTAAATACAATTTCGTTAACATATTTTTATTTTATTTCTTTTTTATTTTTAAACACAAATTGACCAGAAAATTGTGTGTCTAATACCGTGAACATGCTCAATTGCACTCTCGGTGCACATTTTAATGATTACAAATTGCCGCAGTAAAAAAACACAAAAATTGCTCGTTTAAATAATGACTCCTACTGTATATAACACATAACGCCAACTAATTTGTTATAAATAAACAAAAAATATATAAAAACTAATACATAAATTTACTAATTACGATCTAATGTGTTTTTTTTTTGTTTAATTTTCTGTTTTCTGTTCTATGTACAAATACTAACAAAATAATAGAATAAAAAAAATATTGTTTAGCTCCTGGCAACACTTTGATTTTGTTTGTTGTAAAAAAAAGCATAGTTTAAGCCAAAGGAAGAAAAAAGAAAAGAAGCAAATTTATAATCTAGAATTTAGTTCGTTTGTTTTTTGTTTTTATTAGTTAATAAAATAACCACTTTGTGCGCATTTAATTTGAACGTAAATTATTTTTTTGCTCAAGCTCTTTATCTTCTTTCTCTCTCTCTCCTTTCTCTTACACACATACGCGCAACAGGATGATAAAAGTCTGGACATTATGGGACAGTATAAACCAGAAATATTTTGTTAAAACAAAAAAAAAGAACAATTTAAAAAGAATATAAATTAAAATGAAAATATTAAAATAAATATAAACAAAAACACAAATGAAAAAGAAAATTTTATACAACAAATAACAAAAAATATAAACCAAAAAAATCGCAATTTAATAAAGCGTGTTAACAAACAAAAAACAAGAACAAATTAAATATATTAAATTATAACATTATAAAAAGAAAACAAAGAAAAAGAACAAACTTTTATTGCATTGTGTACCAGTAAAAGAAAACGCGAAAACTCAACGTGAACGAACAAATAAAGATCAAATAGAAAATGCATAAGCATTAAATAATAAAAATAAGCAAACGATATTTGTTTTCATTAAATATTCTATATTATTACATGTATACATGTTTATGTTTTTATGTTTTTTTTTAAATATTATTATTGTGTATTAATATTATATATGCGTTAATTTTTGTATTAATATTAAAAAAAAAAAAAATCAAATTATATATATGCATAAAACAGAAAAAAAAACGAGAAACAAACAAAACAAAAGCAAAAAAATTGTGTCACTCGAAACCAAAAATCTCCGAACAATTGAAATACACTACACACACATACACACACAAACACACACACACAAGCGTAAACTTAAGCTACAGTTTTCTATATCACCAAAACAAATAAATATTATAATAATAATAAGCTGCGTATGTCATAACAAAAGCAACAACCAAACAACAAACTCGACTGCGGATC
>JBAMBQ010004764.1:0-55003 GCA_037044495.1 Stegana nigrithorax | reverse complement strand
ATGAATGTGAAAGACAGCAGCTGAATTTTTGAATTTAAATTGAAGCTTATTCAACTAAAACATATGTGTTTTGCTAACTTAAATAATTGCAGCGTTAAGTTATTTATGATAGGCATGCGATTCACAAGCCTGTCTGGCGCAAATGTCAACTGACAACTTTTGGCATAATCTGAATACGTTTGGCCAGCTAAACGTCCACATGGGCAGCACCCCGGGACTGCGAAAGATCGTAAAAACATCAAGTTGTCTTTGCTTGTAATATTTGATGCAGTTTAAAAACTTATTCATTTTATTTCACACAGCGGCAAGTTGACTTAAAATAATTGTACTTTTTTATGTAAGACAAAATGTTGTGTCGTTAAGTTTTTAAAAATAAAAAAATAACAAAAAACAAATGACTATTTTCAGCTGAGGTGAAGCATCTTGTCTATATACACATATGTATATATATATTGGGTGATATTGAAAAGTATGCGCGGTTTTTTCTCACTAGTTGGATTTAATACACATACAAACCGATTATGTCAGACGCACACGTGTTTGAAAACTGAAAGGCATTTTAGGCTACATTTCTTGTGCAGGCAGTTCTGTAATTCATCACTCGTTTAAAAAGTTATATTGATTTGAAAATTAGGGATATATCGCAAAAAATATTCTATGTGATAGTTTTTTCTATAAAAAAATTAAAACCATAAAGCAAAAACATGCCGAAGATTTAATGCGGTTTATGGTGAGCATGCTGTGAGTGTACGCCGGACCCAAGAGTACTTTGCTCGATTCCGTTCCGGAAGTTTTTCATGTCAATATAGCAACTCACTCTGGTCACCCACTTACTGCAAAAACTGACCACAGCGATTAAATCATGAAGTTACCCGAAAAATGCCAAAAGGTAATAGATAATAATGCTGAATATGTACTTAATTGAAATTGATTTTCAATAGTGTATATTTTGTCTCACATATGTACCAAAAAAACCGAGGATACTTTTCAATATCACACAATAAGTGCGTAAACACTCAACGGTCTTTTTTATATGGTTTTGAAATAATTCGGCTTAAAAATTAGAAAAATCAGCAAATCAAACAAATATTAACATAAAATAAACTGCAAATACAAATGAAATTAATAAAAAAAACATATAATTATTTTGTGGCAGTTTTCAGTTCGTAGAAAACAAAAAATAATATTTCTGCTAAATAATCTTAGAACACTTTAAAAATTGGTGTTTAGTCAAGATTTTCTTAATTTAATATACACATACTGTATTCCTGAAATTTGCTTAAATATTGCACATGCAGGTAGCAGCATTTATATGGCAGCTCCGTTGTGTTCTTCTTCCCCACAAACGCAGAAAAAGTCAGGCAACACATGCCTGCACACAGAAGCTCACTAATGCCATGGACAAGCATTTTTTGTGCTGGCTATTTTCCTCGATTTTTTTTGGCTTTGAAAAACTGTTTTGCCTATGGTATCAAAATGCATGCAAAACATTGTTCTGCCTATTGGATTTGCTTATGAATGTTAGGCACATGCGAAAAAACTATGACTATTGTTTTTTTACCATTAATTAGAGAAGAATCAGAATTTTTAGCAAGAATTTCTTTTTGAATATTATGCATTTGAATTTCAAGCGACTCTAAAGATCTTTAAATGAAATTGTCTGTCTGCTTAGAATGTGAAAATTCATGTTGAAGCGCATAGCGCTGCGTAACTTGAAATTCTTGCTACGCAAATGAATGCTTGGCTCATTAGCGGCAACTTTAAAGTGCAGAAGATGATGCCAGGCTTAACCAAGCCAGCGATGACGCAATAATTTACTGTCACAATGCCGCAAAACATTATTTTTCATAAGGCACACGGATCTGGCAGTGGAAATTTAAACAAATTGTTTTGCTTTTAAGTAATTTCGTGCGCATAAGCACCGACATTGCGGGTAATAATGCAAACTGAAATAAATTAATTTGCCTGTGTGCTTTGCATTTGCATGGTAGTCGTGCCAGTCGCGGCAGTGACTGTGTTACTTGAAGTATGCAAAGTGAAATTGTCAACTTCCATTTGCCACAATTGAGCTGCGTTTGATTTGCATTTAACAGCGACGCTGCTTAAATTCAAATTCATTTAGTCAAATTTCCAATTCTCTACGAACTCACATTTGTGCGCAACTGCATTTGACAAAGAAAATCGATTAGTGAAACGCGAGAAACATTTCAAAAAAACAAACAAATCTGTCAGCTATTACGCGCTGACACCTCGCCAAATGCTGGCGTATTAGATTACATGGCGAATTATTTAGCTGCAATTGATTTTCTTAAGCTGAGTAGCAGAAGCCAAAAAAAATACAACAAAACTGGCACAAAAAGCAACAAAATCCATGCAGCTTTTATTAACACAAGTTAAAAAAATGATTTATAAACTTTTGTATTATTATTTTTTTTTGGTTGAATTTTTTAAAAAGCTGAGCTCATGCCAATCCTTATATTGATTGACACATTTTTAACACTTTGCGCCAGTCTTAACATAAGGAAAAGCTTGTGACTTCCACGCAAAAATGTTGCAACACAATAAAAACAAAGCAAAAGCAAACAAAGTCGCCTAAACATGTGCCAAAAAAAAAAAAAAAAATTATTAATTCAAGTTTACAGTGTATTAAAAAAAAACAAAAAAAATAATAAAAAAAAATAACCGCATACAAAAAAACAAAAAATTTATGTTAGCCTTTAAGCATAAAGAGCATGCGTATGCGTAATTTAAAATTGTGCATACGCGACGTACTCCCCAAAGAAGCTAACAAAATTACGCATTGCCGCACGCTTTGAACGCAATTTACGCAGCGGCCAGCGGTGCGCCCTAAGCACAAATCAATTATTGGCAGCACTAAAAATAAGCTAAAAATATAACCAAGCCATGTTAGAAAATAAATACTAAAAAAAAAAAAAAAAAACAAAAAAAAATAAATATAAAAACAGAAAAGCAGCAAATAAAAAAAAAATAAAAATAAAAAATAGAAAAAAACAAGCGAAAAAAAGCAGCTGCAAAAATAAGCAAACAAGTTTAGTCACTTTTTCTGTATGTTTTTATTTTGTTGTATTTTATTTTTTGCTGTTTTTCTTTTTTTTTTTTTTTTTGGTTTATTGTGTTTTGTTTTATACAGTAAGCGATAAGACATTAAAAGGCTTTTCAGGATTTGCGTTGTTTAATGCGCTTAAGACGCTTCTAAGTCATGTTGAATCACTAAAGTTGACTTACCAAACGCATCAACATGAAGCAATGACTGCCGCCGTCATCGCCACAGCCAACGTCGCGTCCAACGTCGCAGACAGCAACGCAGGCAATGTGGCAGCTGCTGCTACTGCTGCTGCACTGACATGCTGGGCACACTCGCTGCCGGCCAACTGACTGAGTGAGGGAAACAAATATTTATGACCAAGTACAAATAGACAGCGGCTTAGCAAAACGCAATTCTCGCATATACAGTCAAAGGCAATCGCAATGGCAATGGCAATGGCAAAATCTAATAGCAACAACAACAACAACAACAGCAAACAGTTGTAGTAGCCGCCGCAGCCGAAGCAGCAGCAGCAGCATAAAAAGCCAAACGTAGTTGAAACGCGTAAAATAGCAAAACAGTCAAAGCCGAAGCCAAAGCTAAGAAAATTGCTGCTGTGCAGCGCAGGATATTCGTTTTTTTTTTTTCCTTTTATTTGTTGTTTTGTTTGTTTGTTTGTTTGTTGCTTGCCTTTGCTCGGTTTGATTTTTATTTTTGTTTTTGTATTTTTCTTTTTTCTAATATTTTCTTTTTCTCGTTTTTTGTTTGGTTTTTTTGTTTTTTTTTTTGTTTCTTTTAGATTTGTATTAAACATTTCCGTTTGAAATCGATTTGATTATGTTAAGCAGCAGCAAAGTTGATTTGAATTTATGTCAGCGCGTGCAGGATTTCCATTGGACGCCGCTTCTGCATGCCGAGCACGTATGCCAGCGTATGCACGGCCAAGGCGGTGCGCGGCCAAGGCGGTGCGCGGCTTTCTGTCTGTGTGTGTGTGTTATTATTTTTTTCCCTTTTTTTTCTTTGTTTTTTTTTTTTTGTTGATTTTTTGCACTGTGTTGCCTAGTTTATGCATGCTGCTGTACTTTGACTATGCTATGCTTTGCTTAAATCAAATGTAGTTTTTTTTTGTTTTTCATTAATTTTTAATAAGGCCAACTTGTCGGGCGTTTGAGTGAGAGCGAAAGTGGCTGCAAACTTGCACAAGCGACGCGTCTCAGCACAGTGGCACAAAGCGGCTGGTAAACCAGTTAAAAATAAATAAAACTTTGTTGGCACTCAGTAAACCGGTGCCAGTAGCTCCGTTGTAGGCAGACACATTGGAACATTGTTAATGTTCACATTTGAATGTAATAACATGTGTGCAGCATAGTTGGTCGTCAGCGTAATCGTTATCGTTATCGTAATCATTATCAAAATCGGTAACGAAATCATTTTCCTTATTGGTAATATAAACGGTATCAGTGTCAGTTTTGGTGTCGGTGTCGGTGTCAGTGTTGTTGGAGTCCGTATCGGTATGATACAAAATACAGATCAATATGGAAAAGACAGACATTTAACAATATCAAAAAAGCCGCCTTTGTATATAAGAAATGACAATACATATGCTGAAGTTTTCCAGTGCACTTTATTATTGGCATCATAGAGAAATGCCCAACTAAATAGAACAGCTCTAGTAAAACAAGTCGGAGTTGGCTGCTTTATACTGACTGGTACTGCACAACTTTGAATGCTGTCGCAGTTTCCCCGACACAGTCAGCTCAGCAACAAACAGCGCTCAGCTGCATGAAATTGCAGGCAAATATTGGTTTAACTGCAGCTGCGACTCTCAAGTAATTCGTATTTAACTCTACTGTTAAGCGACTTAAGCTGACATATGCTTTGTGTACTTGGAGTCCTGCTTACGGAATTATATATATCAGCAAGCGTAACAATATTTTACCCAACTTTGCTACGCAGCAACTAGGCATAGCCTACAGCTTGTGCAGTTGTCGATGGTGAGTTTGCCTGAAAAAAATACTAGGCAGGCCCACTGTGCAATGCTAATCTGCTAAGCTTATGATGACCACAAGTGCATACTTTTTGTGTAACGTTTTGCTCGAGTGTCCTTACTGTACTGTATGCCATTGTCTGTATGTGCATTATACTCAGGCAGATTAGCATGACGATGTGCTCAACAGCCACGTGCTCCCTTGCCCATTATTCACAATGGCAGCAGCAACAACAACAACAACAACAGCAAACACATTGACAGCGTTGCCAACATCAACGGCATCATCAGCCGCATCGACATCATCGTCGTCATCAGCATCGTCGTCATGCTCATTCTCAAAGACTTTGTTGCTCTGCCTCATTGAGTGTCCTGTGCGTAAATTAGCAACGTTTATGTGCACTCGCTTTGAACAGGACTCAGCTGTTATCGAGTTCAATCATTGCTGCTCCCCCTACTCCCCCGCCTCCGACTGCGGCTGCTGTTGCCAATTTCTTAGAATAACAACTTTCATCTAATAAGCAAGTATTTTTGGTTTTTGTTGTTTTTGTTGTTTTTTTTTTTTTTTTGTTCAAGTTGTTGTTTTTTGCTAAGCTACGAGCCACAAAGTATGCCGCCACAGGCAATGTATAGTAAAACATTTCACCTTAATCGAGAGTCATGCCAATGCCACTTAAATTTATCGGGTTAGTTACACGCAACTTTGTCCTATTGATTACCTAATGCGCTGGCATTAGACACGACAAACACGACAAACACGACAAGACAAAACACGACAAGACAATGCCAAGTCGCTGCGTGCCGTGCTCGAGCGTTTTCAATGAGACTCAATGAGTTTTGCATGTGCTCCTTGAGTAGGTCTCGATTATTGCTAAGGCAACACACAATACAAGGCAAAGCAACGCAACGTAACGCAACGCAACGCAAAGCCAAGCAACACAAGGCAACGCAATGCCGCAGGATATTCCCCAAACTCTGGCGACAGTTAAGCGGAGCACTGATTGCTCCCATTGGAAATACGCACAAGTGGCTCTTGTGGCAGTTAAGCAGTTGGCAGTACGCAACACATAAATTAGTGATATGCGCACTGAAGTGTGTAAGTTTGCTTTAACCGCTGCCACATGCCCGCTTAGGTAGACAAGAACAACAACAACAACAACTAAAACAACAATAATAAGAGACAGCAAACAAGTAAACAACAACAATAACAAACAGCTAAACATACGATGCAGTAAATGCCAGACACACTTAAAAAGCTCTAAGCGACATTTAAAATTTAGTCGAGGCGCTGCTTTAAGCCAAATTTAAGCCTGTAAGTATGCTACATTAAACGATTTCCCTGACCCAAGCTGGCACACAGCAGCTCCTACGCAACCCTGCAACGGAAGACATAGCCAAGCTAACTGACATGACCTGACCTCTTCTATGCTACCGCTGCCAGGATATGCCGGCATGCAGGATCACGTCAAGTCAGTTAGCATGAAAAACTGTGACTTGCTCAATACCTGGACCTGTGCGCCCGTCCCTGGACAGGCACACGGTTCGCTAATAGCTGCAAAACCTGTTGCCTACTTAACGCAGCACATTGTGACCCTAGGTCTGAACTGGATTATCCAACAGCGGCCGTCAGCTCTCGTCAACGGCCGCGTGAATACCAAATATTCGTTTTTTGCTGTAAGGGAAAATCATTGCTTAATTTTACACCGTCAAAAATGGTCAGGATATATTATGACAAAAGATGGCCTACATGTCAGCAAAGTCTCGGAAGTGTTGTAAAAATATGGTTAGCTTAAAAATTTTAGACGCTTAATAGAGGAGCCCCAAGACTTGTGTTGTCTAGTAGCTGTTATAAGTATGATGACTTAAACCGGATTTGCGCTGCTTGCGCTTATGCGGCAGCCAGTTATGAAGCTTGCTGCAGTTAGAGCGGGAAGTGGGGACTTAGAACATTTCTGCCAACCCTCGCAGTGCCTTTGCTTTATTGGTAGCCACCAAGGCTAAGCTCGCTGCTTCAGTGGCATTGTGAAGTGTAAAATCCAACGCAGGAAATTTTGTGAGCCAGCATTGCCATAATTACGTGGCGCAGGAGCTGGCGTCTAACATTTATTGTGCATAATCCTGCTGGCATGCATGCGAAACGTGAAGTTTGTAGATTTATGAGCGCGGGTTGCAGAACAATTGCCAAATCCAGAACAGTAAGTACTTAGTGCAATTTAACCCCATCCACACACACACACACACAAACAGAGTGAGCGAGTGTGAAATGGAGAGAGAAAGAGAAAGAGATATAATCGGCTGTAGCTAGTTTGGCAATGTTTTCTCTGCTTATGCGGCAAACAACAGGCAACGTGTCAATGCACTGACATTGAGCAAACATTTCAGCTGCCTGTTGGCTTATTTATAAGTCGCTCAAAGCACTACGCAGGTTAATTAAGCACACAAATGCCAAATGCGAAGTTTTTGCAATGCCAAACATAGCAGAAAATCAATTTCCACAGCCAGCCTAGCGAAGCCAAGACAAGCCAAAAGAAGGCAAAGGAAAAGGCAAAGACGCAGGCAGCTGCCAGCTGCCAGCAGGCAATAGGCAGCAGTCAATAGGCAGCAGCAGCAAGCAATGGGCGGCGACAGGCAGGCAGGGTGGCAGTTAAACATGTTTATTTTAATGGCCAAAAAAGCATTTAAAGACAAACAACCTTAAATAGGAAATTTTATCGAAGCATATAAAACATGAAATTTTACAACCGAAAAACAAGAAAGTCACTTAACTTAACGGTGCACCACAGCAATAGTAATAGCAACAACAACAACCAACAACAACAACAAATATAACAATTTTGTATGCTGTATGCTGCGAAAGTGAAAGTTAATTTCTCTTACGCAGCCAAATCCATACACAGCAAATAAACAAAACAGGCAAAAATCTATGTAACCGCAGCGACGCGCTGCTCCAGGCAGCTTATTGAGTGTGGGCGAACTTGGGCGTGCGCACACACGAAAAAACAAAACAAGAAAAATGCAAAAAAAAATATTACCAAAAACAAAAACAAAAAAAAACACTAAGAACAAAAACAAAAAACATGGCGAAAAGTGTTAGGCAAACTGCGTGCGGAGCAGTGCGGCATAAACATTTTACCAAACTATGCCATTAACATGCAAAAACTTTAGTACTATGACTACAACAACAACAACAACAACCGCGGCAACAACAACAACCACGCTAAACTGTAGTCAACCGAATGCCACAATCAGACAGGCAAACAGACAAACAGGCAGGCAGACAGACAATCGGACAGACATTGAGCATGAGACAGTTGTAGCCCAGCATAAGGACTGTCGACAGCGCAGACAGACGAGGCAATACCGTGGCACTGTCATGTAATGTAAAACGGAAGTTTTGCAAAACTTCGAACGGCAAAAATACTTTTGAGGCGCAACTTGTACCGAATTACGAGCAAAAGTTCCACTGCGTTGACGGCAAAGTCATATAAAATGACACGAACTGCCGATGGCAAATGATATAACGAAGTCAAGTCAGCAAATGTCAAACGGTAGCGGCGACGGCAGCAGCACTGCAGCAGCAAAGCAGCACAGCAGCACAGCAGCGCAGCAGCGTGCCAAAGTGAGTAACTTCAACTAAAAGCAGAAGCAGAAGTAGTAGAAGAAGAAGAGGCAGCAGCAGCAGCAGCATACGTAAATAAGCTGCAGTGCACTGTAGCACAAATTGAAAAAAAGAGAAAAAAAAAGAAAAAACCCACACACAGACAGCACAGCAAAGGGCACACACAGAAGAAGGCACAGAAGTTTAAGCCAGCAGCGAGTAAGGATTTACTGCAGTCATGTGTCAGCAGCAAGGACATTTATGCACGAAGTTCATTAGGCACAAAAATTTCTTACCGGCTCACATGGCTCACCGCCGCATTACACGCACTTTTGCCATACACATACAAACACACACACAAACACACACACACATATATGTACATATGCATGTGTATGCTTGAAACAAATAAGAAATGTCCTGCGGCCATTGGCTTATGTGCCTTGGCGCGTTTTGCCTCTTACTGAAATATGCATACAAATCTACTTCGTGTATACAATTTTATGTTTCAACAACGTCATTGCACGTAGACCTACACAAAAGTCACTACATTTTTTTACTTATTCATGTTGTTGTTATTGTTATTGTTGTTGCTGTTGTTGCTATTGCTGCTGCTGCTGCTGCTGTAGTCAATGGTAATGAGCATAATGTAAATATTGCACAACAACCTTTGGCATATTAAACAAAATACACAGCTTAGTTCTACTTAATAAGCATCCTTCAAGCGTTATGGCATGCACGCGTACGAGTACAGTGCTACCTACTTAATGCGCACTTTAAAATTATGAATTATTTTTTCATATTATGTACTTCAAAGTTTTTGCATAAATTTGCATACATCATCTGCTCTGCATTGTAAATATTTTATATGTGAATTTTTTTTCTTCCTACATTACAATTTGTGTGCAAAGACAACAAAAAAGATGTTTTTCTTTTCTTTTTGGCATTTAATATGTCTATATATATATATATGCTGGATTATCGGCTAAAATCCATTTATACGAGATTTTTATCATGACACGAAATTTCTGAATTATTCATAATACATCTTTGTCAACGCGCTGTAGCGTAGTAGAGCTATGGGTCTGGCAATCCAGCGGCAAAGGTTCGAGCCATGCTGTCGGCGAAAATTTCCTGATTTTATTTTTTTTTCATTCGATATATTAACGCTTACGGGCATATACCACTGATTCCAATTTTTCTTTCTTTAAATTACGGTAAAAAATTCATATTACTGCCCGAAACTTTTTTTACACTTTTAAGTACTACACTATCATAGATTAATTTTTATGTGGTTTAATCTATGACATATTAAATGATCCAATATTTTGAACCCGAAGAGAAAAACTTTACTCTTTCATTTTGTTCTAGTACATAGCAACACCTCTTCGGTCACAACTATTAAGCCTTGATTTTGTTTTAAATTCACTTATAATTCGCAACTGCATTTTAACGAAGCACTGATACTTTTATTTATATATTCTGACCAACCAATATAAGTGAGGGCTAGGCTAAATAGAAAGAGAGAATAGCAATTAATTTGAAGCATTTTTAAAATTCATCTAAACTCATATTGAGCGTATTTTGTTTATATTTATTAGTCAATGTTTACTACAGCAAAAAGTAAACTAGGCATGGCATTTTTTTTTTATTTTTTGTTTTTGTTTGTTTTGCGGCTGTTCACATATTTGAGTTAGTACTGTGCATGAATGTTAGAATTAGAAATACCTACTTGTGTGCATAATTTCCCTGCTAAGCGTTTGATGTGGCTGCTCTTTGCCCATTCGCCCATTCGCCCCGTTGCCTATTTACTAAAGCAAGTTCAACCCACTTGAAATTATTTGCTAATCGAAAAAGTATAAGCAATTTCAACTATTTTCATTAGATAAACAATTTCAAATTAAACGCAATGCATTCGTGCGTTAAACCAGGCAGATAATTAATTAACAATAATTGATTGCCTACTTAGCTGCGTAGGGTGCTGCCACGAAAAAAAATTGCCACAATTTACCATGGTAAATAAAAGAAAGAATAAATATTGATTACAGTAAACTTTGTGGCATATATTTATATGCCAATATGGCGGCTATTCCAATGCATGCCATGCAAGAGACAGGAGGCAGGCGACTGCTCAGCAAATGTTTGACTAAGTTGCTAGAGCTGGCTAATTTCAAAGATGGTTCAATCTGGGTTCAAATCCGTTTGCAGAAAATTTTTAAAATTTTTCATTTGCTATTTTCAACTTATTTTGTTGTTAGGTAATGTCTTCCATAAACGGACAACGACGGTCGTATGTTTTTGTGCGGTTCGGTTATGAGAACATTTTGCTTTATTTGTTTTTATTTAATTCGATTGTAAAGCACAGCAATTTAAATAAAATACAGATTTTGACATTAAAAATATTTGAATTATAGAAAACCCAATTATATGCACAAGCAACCTATATAACAGCATGCATAAGTATAGCCTCAACCGTAGGCCAACCTGAGGGCACTGCTGACGTCTGGCAAGGTAACACAGCAGACACGTCTTTCAGAGTTACCCTCATTAGCTTTCTGGCAGTCTAAGTGAGCTGCGCACTGTCTGGCACCCGCACTCTGGCCTTCAAGTTAAAGTTTGCACAGCTCTCGTGTCGGCGGTTGCATATAAAGTGAGCCAAGCCAATGCCTAAACTGCTGCTGCTCTGTCAAATTCTCGACAGATTTTACACAAATTTAATAAACTTCTGCTGATGTGTGGCAATGTGCGTTTCGTCTCGTCTAATACATAGAAATGTTTATACAATAAGTAAGCATTGTGTAGCCATGCCGCTTGCCGTCTGTGTTTCTTCTTTTTTTTTTTATCTGTCAATTAAATTCAGCACAACAATCAAGAACAGTTAACGCAAGCGACTCACAGCGCCTAGATGGGTTATTTTTAGAACCTTAGACCCCCAAACATGCATGCTGCAGGATTTCATTTTAACTGGCATTAAACAAAGATTAACAAAGCATGTGCCAGAGCTGTGCTACAATTACTCGGCGCTGCCCCTCTTGCCTTCTGCGCCATTAGGCAGGCGACTGATTGCCGCAGTTTATGCGCTAAAAGTCTACTTAATTTTCCCAAACACACTCCATGGCAAACATTTTAAAAAGTTTAATTAAAAATCGCGCAAATGCGTTAATGAAAATGTTGCAAAACTTGTGGCCATGATGTAAGCCAGCCTCATGCATACACGCTGCGAAATATGTGTGCATGCAAAAAGGGTGCTCACATGTAAGTTTCAACTGTACATCGCCATTTCTTTTTTAATTTTTGATGTACGAATTCGGATTTATAGAATACCCTATAGCCAATCCAAAATTCAATAAAACCTTTTTTTTTTGTTTAAAATTTTGTATTGTAATGATATCTCAAGAAACAAAAACATTTTTCTTAGAATAAGTCATTTTTCGCACGATTCTTCCTATGGCAGCTATATGTTATAGTAATCCTATATTTATCATATTCAGTTATATGTTTAGATATGACTTAGAATTATTAAGTGCAAAATTTGGTAACAATATCTTAATAATCAAAAACGTATATTTATATCTATATGTTATATGTTTAATATCGAAAAAGCAAAGTCAACTAACTATGCCTATGGATTAGAAGAGTCTAATGAATCTAATTAATGAAAATTATCTCGCACAAATCAGCAACTGCTGCACAAGATGTTATCAATTATTAATAAATTATAAAAATATAATCGAAACAAAAAAAAAAAAAATAAAAGAAAAGGAAAATATATTCTATTATTACTTTTGCTTAAATAAAAATACAATTTTGTAAACGCAAATTGTAGCACCCTTTAGTTAGATGTGCGTAAATGTAAGTCGCGCTGTGCGTCCACAGCCTTGCGCCTTTCGATATGCCAACATGCTGCTGCAATAAAACGGCGCACTATTACTGAATTTCCGTGGCAATATTGGAAAGCGCATATGTAACTGTGTGACACATGCTGTGATCGCCCTAAGCTCCTACACCGCACACACACACACACACACACGCACAGCCGCACACGCACACAGAAGACAAAAACACAGCCTGGCGTGCGCTGCACGCATGATGTATGTAGTCAGATGTAGTCCGCTCTAGACAGCAGCTGAGCTGTGGGATGTGGGCTGCTGAGCGGATGAGCGGACATGGGTAGGGGCGAACGCAGTCGGGCACAATCAGCAGCCATAAACGCTAATGTAGCAAATGCTCGCGCGCTACAAGCGATAATGTGACACTGGCAGTCAATGGCAATGCTAACGACGCAGACGACAGCCCGGCGCAAGCAGTTGAGCCGCACTAAAAGCATTTTGTTGTTGTTGGCATACTGAAGTAGGGGACGCAGGCGGAGGCGAAGGCGAAAAGTAGAAAGTTTTTGGCTTAAATGTAGTCAACACGTCTGTGCCGTGCAAGCTGCCGGAGCAGAGTTCAGAACGAAGCAGAACGAAGCAGAGCAGACAGTTGCTGGCTGTATGCGTATGAGGCGCATGCAAATGACGATAATAAACATAAAGGCATAAATAAGTGAAACATTGTGAGGCGCTTCGATTGCGCTTAAAACGCGCAACACATTGCGTATACGCAACATTAGACATGGCATACAAATGCTGCATGATACGCATGCTATGCCTTGGCAGCGCTTTGCGTTTTACGCTTTTACACGCTCCACGCTTTGACGTTTATGGCAATTACAACACGTAAGCTGCAGACTTTGTCATCGTGCGCCGACTTATCGACAGTCGAACTGACATACAACTGCGCGCAATGAATTAGAATCGGTTGCCAGCCAAAACTTTAAATGCTTGCAGCCAAAAATTCTGATTATCCTGCCATATAACTGACAAACACTACAAAGCTCATATATAACTGACATCCTATTTAAGTGATATGCTATAAATTTAATTATAGCATTGTAAGCTTTTCTTGCACCATTGTTAGTCAACTCTTTATCTTCGAAGTATTTTTCTGTTTATTTTATTTATTTTCTATTTAGTTATATGGCCGCTAAGTTGTTGGTATGCATAGTGGCTAAATATTCGGTATTCAGCCTTTAGAGAGCGAAAATTCATGGCATTAGAGATTTACAGGTTCAGCTATATCATTAACTGATATATGAGCATGCAAATAATATTTGTGACGTCATTTGAAGCCTGAATTTTAAAATTTAAATGTGAATTTAAAATTTAAATTTCACATTAAACTCATATGCAGAGCAATAAGATGTTTGTCGGTATGGCTTCTATTTTATTGCACGCAGTTGTGCATGCAGGCAGGCAGGCAGACAGACAAACAGACAGACAGACAGACACACGAGCAGAGCGACAAAGAGACAGACAGTCTATGTGAATGAACTGCCTGCATATGCGTTTCATTTGCTTTCGCAGGCATTGGCAAGAGGATTCACTTAAACTGCCAACCACACACACACACACACACACACACACACACACACACACAGAGACAGAGAGAGACACAGGCAGCAGGCTTTATTTGCCACAATTGTGAATTTTCAACTGTGCGCACACGCTCGCGTAATGACACCGTACTGTGGGGTGTGGCTTACACGGATTTCGTATTGTTAAGCAAATAAGTTGACTGCCTGCACACGGAAGAAAACAAATTGAAATTCAATGCGGGTTGCCTCTTGGCCAGACACCACACACACACACACACACACATGTAAGCAGGCTGAATGTATCCAGAGATTTGCTGTTATTGATAACGTGTGATTTAATGTGTTTTTAACGGGTTTTAATGCGTTCCTCAGTTAAATGTTGCGTACAATTTTAACGCCCGCAGCATTGTTTGACTTGACATTGATTTGTTGCCAATGTCCTTGCTGCTGCTACTCTTACGTTCTTATGCCTTATCTCTCTCCTTCTCTCTCTTTCTCTCTCGCACTTGCTGTTGCTATCTTAGTGGCTGTCACCTTTTTATTCTTGTTGTTATTTGTTGTGCTTATTGTGCGTAATGGTGTGTCCTGTGTGTGTGTCTTGTGTGTGAGTGTGTGTCATTTAATTTGCATTTGCCATGTGCCACGCTGCATGCCAAAAAAAAGTTTTGCATAAATTTAACAAAAGAATTTCGCCTTAAAGGCATTTAATGCGTTGCCACTTTGCATATAAGACCCGTGAGCTGTTGACATGTTTAGTGCATTTAATTAAGTGCCACTCGGCTGCGTAAGTTTTGCCAAACAATGGCGCAACTGTCAAATAAAATGTCTTGAGTAGGGTTAGCATTGTTTGGCAAATCGCAAATCAGCAACTTACCTACTAATTAAGCCAGCAGGTGAACTCACAGCACGCCCGCCCGCTCCCTCCTGCCACCCGCTAAGCAACATCCTTGCCAACCTTTGCCCTCGAAACGTACGCAATGCATAACCAATGCGCACACTTTGTGGCCTCTGATGGCGCTCTGCCCAACTAATCAATTTGTACCAAAGCAGTATTCACTTTTATATAAACGAGCAGCAAGTCGCCGCATATCCTTTGCTCTATGTATTTAAACTTGCAGCAGTACATAACAGACATGAAGTTTGTCAACTTTCCTTTTTTTGGTTTGCACATTTATTATATATATATATATATGCCTTTAGACTGTTAGTCTGGGATTAGCATTAGTAGGATTATGTTTATCTGCGTTTATTTTTTTTTTTTTGCCTATAAACTTTTTTTGTCTGGCCGGCATGAGTCACGCATGGACACTAAATAATTCCTTAGCTAAGCCAGTTGCAACTCATTCCTGTTGGTCGAGTCGTTTGGTATTCCTGAAGTATTTTCGTGCTTTTTGCAAATATAAGCGTTTTGTGTCGGTTGGTTTTGGTAGCTCAAGCGCAGTACAGAAACATTGAATGTGCTGCAGCGTTTGCTTTTTCGAGTCGTTCTCGCACAATCCACGTTCTACTCTTGGCGTGTACTTGTCCAGTAGGCACATCTGAAAGCATTTGTTTCGTGAGTGAGATGCTACATATTCAGTGTAACTAGGCTTCCCAGATCAGCACATTGCTGCAGTTGACTCTCGATACTCGGCTTGCGCGCGTGTTATTGTTGTTGTCTCTGTTACACTTGCCTATGAGTGGCATATACCAAAAATATATTTTATGTTGTTCCGCTTTTAAAGATCGATTCCTTTTATTATCTTACGCAGATTAATTATGACAGATCGATCTAGTTTATTTAATAGGCTTTCGATATAAATGAAC
Organism: Stegana nigrithorax; assembly: GCA_037044495.1. Lineage (NCBI taxonomy): Eukaryota > Metazoa > Arthropoda > Insecta > Diptera > Drosophilidae > Stegana > Stegana nigrithorax. Next base: position 39,153 of record JBAMBQ010004764.1, on the reverse strand, counting down.
CGCTCCTAAAACTAAGTTTAATTACATTCAGTCTTACCTTATCCAGCAAGCCGTCAGCATTCAGCTTATGTTTATAATTAAACAAACAAAAATTTAAAAATAAAACACGAAATTCCTAAAAGAACAGCCATGCGCATTTATTTTTAAATGTATATGTTGATATGATAAAACAGTAGCCGGATTTCGAAAATACATTTATATTACATTTAAAAAAAACATTTAACACGCGCTGAGAATCTATTTATAAGGCAACTAAATGAACTAATGTTGTTTTCCCCAGTTAGGAGGCTCTGATCTCTTTGATACGTTTTAAGCTTATAAAAGTATTAAAGTTTATAGAACACTTAAATAATTGGCTAAAAAGGGCATGATGACCAATACTAGAGCAAAGCGTAGAAAAAAGAAAAAAAAAACATTTAGCAAAAATAGTGGAACCATAAAAAATATATATGTACATAGCTGTAATCATGTCATCGTCATTTGCCTTTTTTTATTTTTATTTTTTAATCACTTAAGCGCCAAATAAAGAATTAAGTATAAATGACAACATTTATGACATAATTTCGGAACGCACAAGAAGGCAGCACATCAAAGAGCAGACAAAGCACACATGTGTTAACATATGCGAGCTCATACATACATATATACATACATACATACACACATATATACATAAGTGTGTAGGTTAACTAATTAGTTCGTTTTTTCAACTGTATATGCAGGCTTATGCGAAGAGATTTTATAAGCAAAATTTCTGCACATTTTACCCTGTACTAGAAAATGGAAATGATTATTTTAAAGTACATACACCTGTATATGTTAAATATCGGTTTACTATAACATATAGCCGACATAGGAACGTTCGGTCGAAAAATTACTTATTTAGAAAATCCCTTTTGTTTCTTGCCATATAGTAACATACTTAAAACAAAATACTACAGCAAAGAAATAATTTATAAAATTTGGATTGGGTACAGGGAATTCTATAGACGGATGCAACCCCCCAAGTAACAAAATTATAAAAAACTATGCCGTTGCATAGAATGTAGCAGCATGACATGCTTCTATGACTTATGTCTATTGCTTTTGTCTTATTAATTATGTGTTATGTTATGGAATATATACCATATATGTATGCTCATTTTGTATATATAACATGCGTTGCAAATACAAATGACAAATGTCAGCGCAAATCATTGAAAACTAAACAAAACTGTCACTCGTCTAAAGTTTTTTATGCAAATGAATGCTTCAACGTTTTTAGTTATGAAGTTTTTCAAATTAAAAATGATTTTTCATAACCACAACGCTGACATCGTTGTTAAATATCACAAAAGCGTATTTTGCACACATTCTCACACGGTTAAAAAAATTGTTTTTTTTTTTTTTCACCTACAAAATTTGCCGCTTGACTGCCACAAGCCGAGTAGCAACTTCAGCTGCCGCAAAGCGCCACAATGACTTAAGCGCATTTCTGTACACGATTCGTGCTGCATTTTCGCACAGTGTAGGTGGCCAAGCCCACGACACATGTGTGTGTGTGTGTAATAAAATGTATAATAAAAACTACGCAGCGTGTCTGCAAATTTCGACGTGCTGCTGTTTGATTTCTCTTTTGCCATGTAAGTCAGACAAATGTGCCAACAATGCAAATGCGCCAACCTGCAGCAATCATGTGTAAAAATATAAATTTTCATAGTTAACTTGCGCCATGATTTTCGTTTGATTTTTTTAACTTTGTTGCTTATTTGCTTTTTTTTTTTTTTTGTTATTTTTATTCGCCATATTGTAAGCTTGTTAAACTATATGTTGCGGAAATATTTGGCAGATTCGCTGTTTTCTTTTTTATTTCCTTTTTTATTTCTGACATATAAATTGTGTCTGTCACATGCGCATGACTTTGCTGGTTATTTATTGTAATCACATGACATTTGCAAATGCATTTTTTAGCATATCGCAAATAGCCAAAAAACACACAAAAAAAAAACACATACACGAAAACACAAAGTAACTTGTCGCTCATTAAATATAAAACAAAACGCGTGGCTGCAGCGGAAATGTCTATTAGCAACGGAAGTCATATACAACTTAAGTCGTTGACAGCTTTTTGCTATAAGCTTAGCAGCATACTATGCACACACACACACACACACACAAACCTTTATGACTTTTAGGCACTGCACGCACTCGCACACGCATGTCTGCGTGCTAACAATTTTCCACAGTCTACACCTTCCCTTTCCGCTCCACCCTACGTTCCGCAATATGCGTTTGCAATATTTATGCTTAGCATGCAAGACTGATTTCCTTTTCGTTAAGCCAAACGGGAATTATCCTAAAGACCGCCTCCAGAGTCAATGTACGCAGCAGCGCTGCTTCGCTGCTCTGCTTATCTGTTATTTGTGTATTTTACTGTACATCGTGTTTTGCTCGGCACGTGCACGTGCTTCCTTAACTGCTGACACAATTATCGTTGCTCGTTTGTCGTATGTGCCAACTACAGTGCAGAGCAAAATGCATGTGATATTTTCATATTATTGCTCTAAGCTTTTAGAGAATTAGAAAAAATAAAAAAAATAATTCGTAACAAATAATAATAAAAATTAATATTTTCCAATAAACACTTCCACTGCAAATGCGGCAGTTGTTCTGTGACTGACTTGCTTTTTAAACAGAGCACAGTGGGTCAAAAGGCCAATCTAATATGCCGAAAAATAATCGGATAATTCTAGATTAGCTTAGCTCTGTTCTAAGCTTCATTTACTTCAGCTCATGCAAAAACAAAAAAGAAAAATTAGTAAATTTTCTTTTTCTTTTACCTATTTCGTTTCAAGCCGCTGCCGATAACTCTCTGCACAAAAGTTAATAATTGTGAAGACTTCCAAAAATCATTCAATCGTCCTGCCTTCTAGTTTCCCTGAGTAGCTCACATAATTTAAGTTCGGCTTATAGAAGCAAGTAACACTGTCACAAATTAGTTTACAAATAAAAACAAAAAAAAATTATAAATAAATAAAAAAAAATTTTGTTTGCTATACAAATAAATATTAAACGTAATTTTTTATGCGCTGCAAGATTTATGGTTTTATATGACTTTGCATATAATTCTTGAATGAACATTTTGCAAAAGTGTGCGACATGAAAGAGGCAAATGTATGAAGATGTTAGGCGCAGGCCAAGTTGAAATCAGTTACAGTTACTCTGCACAAAGCTCAGCCAAGTGATAATATAGTACAGTAAAACCATGCGGCTGTGCAGCTGCTCATGTGTGCATGCAATTTAATTTGTGTCACTGTCAGGCATGTCAAAAGCGTAACTCTGCAGATACTTATATGAGATTTATATTTTTTTTTTTTTTTGTTTTATTTTTTTTTTTCGTAGCAATTAACTTTAAGATTTATGTCAAGCGATAGCACAGCAATTATATATGTATATTTCGTGCACTTATTGTTGTTTGTTTTTTTTTTTACCTCAATTGTTTTTTTATATATATATATATTTAAATATTTGCGCATAACACGCAGCAGCTAGGTAATTTTCAGCACTGACCTTATCCAAGAGAGAAAAAAATAAATAAATAAATAAATAAATGACGGAGATGCATTATCTGTATAGAGGCTAAAACACAAAGCCGTGTGTACACATGTGTATGTGTGTGCTCACTGTATGCGTAACTGTTTGTAGCATATTTTTATTTATTTTTTTTTTCGATTTCATTCATTTTTTTTTTTTTTATAAATGATTTCTTATATTGTTGCTGATGCTGCTACTGAATAAACGTTGCAACGCCCCAAACACTTTTGCTGCTGACATTTTTGCTGCATTTGAAATTCAGTTGACAGCGGAAATTGCCTCGTCTACGTGCAGCAACTGCGGCTCATTAGCGCAGTCGGCAGTCGTCTGCTTTTGAATTGCTTTTAAATTGTTCACTGACACAGAAATACACGCAATTTATGGCAATCTTATTTAGCGCAGACATACGCAAGTTCAGTTAAGTTGCTTAGCTGCTGAGCTGCTGTGTAGCCAGTTAAATTTAACTTGACTTAAGTGCCTTCGTTCACATGGCAAGCCAAGCAAGGTCACAATTTTGTATTATTTGCGGCAATTGTTTTTGCGGTTGCGCTTTGACAGCGTTGGCCAAATTTTGACGCAATGGCAAATAATAATAAGCAGCATGCAGTGATGGCAACACATGCCATTGTTGTGGCAGACTCATTGTCGCGTAAACAATTCAAATGTTGCTTACCTGCGCAGTTACACTTTCTCATTCTTCTTCATCTTAATCTTATTATTATTATTTTTGCATGTATTGCATAAACAAATGCATGTGCATATTAATTATATAATTATTAATATGTGAATTCGATTGCATTGTATTATTTCATTTATGCATTGCGCAAACAAAACAAAACTATTCTCTCTGGCTGTCTGGCATGCACGCAAAAATAATCAACAAATTACCAATAACAATGCATAACTAATTGGCATTGTAACATTTATGCATGTTTTCTCTAATTACTTTCAATTGCGAACACTTCATACTCACTACGGTATTTTCATAATGGCTTACAACTATCTAGAAAATTCATTATCGGAATAAATTTAAGAAACTTCTACTTCTACCCAGTTCTTCAGTTCTAACCCAGTAGTAGTGTTGCATACGATGACAAAATAAATGCGATTAGTGTTGCAACATGAGCTAATGTGCCAACTGGCTCTCTCAACTGCATAGTTTAAATTAGTGTCAGCAGAAATTATAAATAAAGCGAGTAAATGTTTCAATGGACTTTAAAAGCAGCAACTCATTAAGCAGTTAGAAAAAACAAAATTTATTGAACACAATAAATTGGGAAAAAAGAAATTCATGTGCATGACCTGCCAGCCATAAGGCATATATATTTATGTGCATATATATATATTTGCATGTGCATAGATGTCAAACGAAATAATTATGCTATTTTGAAAATAAATTTGCTGATTTCAAACTAAACCAGTGAAGCACTTAAACGCACACGTTGCAGTTTCAACTTTGTTGTATTGTACAACAAACACTTGCATAGAATCTCAGATGACACAAGCATCAGGTAATTAGAACTGTATGGGCATGCAAAATAAATAGAATACATGGTTTGAGTATTTATGCACACTAGGCGCCGGCCCTGTGGCCTGCCTCATCAGTGGCTGCAGTGTGGAAATTGTGCACACTCGGCACGTTTGGGGCACATTTGGGGCACAGTTGCGGTATTCGCAATTATGTTAATTTCGCCGCTTGTCAAAATAAATCGCAGATAATAGAAAATTTAATTGAAATGTGATTACCGAAATCAGTGGCTATATTGCGTTTACGCTCTAAAAACTATTGAGTGCGAGTATGTTTGCTTAAATGCGATTGGCAAACACAAACAAATTATTGATAAATAATCAGTTTTGTGCGCTGTCGCATGCATTGGGGCAAATATAAATGCAAAATCGCATTTCGATATGCGGCATTTCAGTGTTTGATTTGATTTAGATGAAGTGACATTTCGCAACAAAGTTGGCCAAAAAACAATCGTGAAAAGGAAAAACCATAAAATAAAGTAAACTTCGCCGTGTCAATTTTTTGTGAGGTAAGCCTTTTTCTTTTTTTGTTTATTTATATTTTTATTTTTTTTTATTTTTTAATATTTATCTGCTGTTAAACATTAATTTAGTAATTGAGGTTTCACGTGGCGTATAAGTGTTCTTAAGTTTTTTAATAAATAGTGTCGTGACTTAATGCCACGTGGGTGCGCGATTTAGTCAGTTTGACTTACGAAAAGTAGTTAAACAGCAGATCATAGCTAAACATGAACACAAACAACAGCAATAGCAACAGCAACACCAACAACAACTACAACAGCCGCAGTCGCAGCCAAAGCAACAATGTTAATTAGCACTTACAGCAAATAGCAAATAACCGAACGCTGTCTAATAAGAAAACATAAACAAAAACTACACTACACACCTATTTGCGCACATATACAGTCTGCCATAAAAGCAAAAGTCGTTTGCGTGTTTGTATCAAACTCAGCTTAGCGTTTAATAAATTACAAAAACGTGTAGTTCAGTTTAAGCTTCGCTGTGGAACAGTGCTAAGATTCATGGTTCAAAACTCGCTGCTGCTAGCGTGTTTGTGTGAGTAGAAAAACTTTTCAAGCTAGCGAAAAAAAATTTAAAAAAAAAAAAAAACATCTAGAATCTAGAATTCAACAAAAGTCTAGTTCAATTTTTGTCCTTTAAGCCGGCATATAAATGACCAAAATGAAATGCAAATGGAATGGTTAATTTTCAGAAAGAAGCTTTGCTCTTATAAATGTGTAAAAAACTGCATTACACATTTTATGAAAAATTTATTTAAGTATAAGCAGCACAAAAAAAGGCAACGGTAAATGGCGTTTACTTTTGTGAGTTACTTTAAGTATTCACTTATTTAATTGCATATGTTTGTATATCAAAGGCGCGCTGCCTGCTGCCTGCTGCTGCTGCTGCTTCTGCTGCTGCTGCTCAATAGGTATTTTTTTTTTTGTTTTCGTTGCCAATCTGTTTGCATAGCTGCCTAAACAAGTATTTGGCCGGCAAGGTGTGAAAACGCGCCCAAATAAAATTGAGAAAAGCGAAAGTGCGAGATTTTGCCAATTCGCTTAAGTTATGAAATGGAAACGTTTTTACATTTACTTAGTTTTTGTTTTTTTTTTAAGTCAACGCAGCGCAGCGCACAACATCTACAGGTTGTAAGCCAAGCGAGCTCAAACGTGTTTGAGTTTGAGACGCGCTGACTGCACAACGAATGCAGTATGCGGAAAAGAAAGTCAACTTATGACGACTTCAGCTGCAAAAAATATTGACACAGCGATTGCATACAACGAAGGCACGATTATGCAAATATGAAAATGAAAATGGGCGGCGGCTCTCGAACTTCAAGATATTTGATTGTATATGACAGTCAGACAGACTGTGGCAGTCATGTAGCAAACATTGATAAGAGTAACAAAATCGTGCAATAAATAAAAATCTTACGCTAAGGCATTAATTAATTTGACATATACTAGGCTTGCCTCATGGCTGAAGATTTTTCAATGAAACTTTAGTCTGTTATTTTGTAGTTCTGTTTTTGAGTCACGAATAGCCAATTGATCTGATTACAGTATGTCAACAAACGTAATTGATTTATGATATTCAATATAATATTAACAGCAGGATTGATATATGAAAATTATTCAATAAAAAAAATCGAAAAGCTAAAACAAAATTTAAATAACATTTTGAAAAATTGTAATATTCACGGCGATTTCATTAATCAAGTATATTGACCTTGATTAGTCTTAAACAAACTCAAATTTTATGTTTCTTTAAATATTATAGGTATTATATCCACAAATCGGCAATAGTTTATGCCTTAAGGAATTAACGAATGTATAAATTTATTTTTGTTTAGATTTCAATTCTCTATTATTTATATTAAATTTATCATTATTGAATTGTTAACACAACAACAGCAAAATGATACAATTAAACTCACTTATCAAAAATACCATAATTAAAAAAACAATATTGAAAAAAACTTTATTTAAAAAAAAAATAAGACACATGCAAACAAAAATAACTAAATGCTAATAATAACAAACAGCGCATGCGCGCGTCATATCCACGGGCAACCCATATAAGTAACGAATGAAAAAATTGATGAATAAAAAAAAACATTTGAGCCCAAGCTTAAGCCGCACCGCGTCAGCTGAGTAACTCAACGAACAGCTGTGCCGGTTATACGTTGCTTGTTTGTATATGCGTGTATGTCTGCCTGCTCATACGTACGTGTGTATGGCAAGAATAAACGCCACCAACGTATTGTGCTTGCTTATAGAAATGTTGTTGCTAAAAGCCGTCAAACCGCGCAGCCTCGTTTCGTTTTGCAGCCGTGTGCCGGCGCGCTGCGTTTGGCTTATTTGAGTATCGCTGAGCTTAGCTTCGCTGCTCAGTTGCGAATATCGCACAAAACGCGTCGGACGTCTACATTGTGAGTTCTCTTGTGTTTTCTTTTCGGGTTTTTTTTTATTTTTTTTTTTTCGTTTTCTTATTTACTGTACGCTAACTGTTTCGTTTCGCTTTTTCTACTGCTTATAAAACGTTTTTCCATTAATTTTTTCATTTGTTTTTATTTTCGTTATTTCTTTTTTCTTGACGCTACGTGCCCGCTATACAGTAAATTGCTGTCTGGTGTCTGTCGTTTTCGTTGCGGTTTATTATTAAGCGAAAATATACGAAAAGCAAAATTTACTTTAGCTAAAATACACAAGTAATTAAAATATTTTAATTACAACAAAATTATTATAAAAAAAAAATCAAAAAAGAAAAGATAAACATATTTAAGTGCATACAACAATAAAGCAACAGCGCTGCTGCAATTATTTAAATTACACATAAATAAAACCAAATTGCTCCCACTGCACACCCAAGAAGGCACAACATAAATAAAAACACAGTAGAAATGCTTAGCAGACGCCAACAAATCGATAAGGTGAGTAAAACTTGCAATAACTGTGCAGAAAAGAAAGTCAATCAAATTTACCATTTTCATCAAATGTTTCGCCGCTGGCGTAGGCTCGTCTAGAAATAAAATTTAATTAATGCAAGCGAAAAAACGAGTTCAATTTACTCTTGCTCTGGCTTACAACACATACCCATCGAGTTCAATGCTTGATGCAGTCAACATTGGCTATGGCATAACGGCGAAAGCTTTTTTGATCATAACCGTTGTCCACTTGCACCCTTCGCTGGAATCAGATTTTTAAGAGTAAACATTTGACATGCAGAGAGCAGCAGCAGAGAGAGGTCGCAGTCAAGCATTTGTGCATAAAATTAACACCTACAACACAAAACTGACCGCGTCGAGAGCTAGCTATGGTTTGGCCGCTCTCTGAACTGTAATATGCAATTTTTTGAAGACAATAAAAAAAAAAAAACAAATTTTGTTATATATATCAAAATAGTCGAGTTGTTGTTATACCTTTAACTTAGCGCAGCTCTCTGCGCTGTATTTTTCGCTCCAAATTTAACTTCAACACAATTTTGATAACGCGGCATAAATTTTCGGCAAAGCAAAAACTTTTGACTTATGAAGCTAAGGAGTTTTGAAATTGCGTCATAAACAAAGTTGCTATATTGCAAATTGCAACATTGGCTCATGTGCATTAAATTGCAGCATTTTTGTTGTTTAATTAGTAACATTAAATGCAATTTAATTATTATTATTAAAATAAATTTTATTTTGCCTAAGCGAATTATATAATTTTTTGTACTTTTTAATGCCTGTTGCACTTCAATTGCCAAACTATCTTTTTTATTTCTTCGACAGGCTTTCAATTTACATTTTTCCTTTTAAGCGCCAGGCAAACGGTTTCGTAGAATATGAAAATAGAAATGAAACTCGTTGAATAAATGCAAAAAATTAGCAAGAAAACCTTAGTCTATTTTTATATTATGAATATAGGTTTGGGAATTTCTTAATACCTTTTTTATGAATTCCCCTTAATTGAAAATGGTTTAGATTAGTTTCCCACATTGCGGGAAAACTTTGTATCAGCTGCATGTGTGCCTAATAGAGTATCATATTAAAGTGTCTATTAAATATGCAAAGTGCCTTGTTTTAATTGCAGTCAAGTTCATGCACCTGAACAGATTTGAATAAATTGACATGATTAATGAAATCACGTTTCAAATTGCTCACTTAAGACTCACTTAAACAACACAATGTCAACAAATGTTGTTCAAATAATTAGCAGGGATAGACTAATTTTTTTTTTTTTTTTTTAGTTCCTAATCGCATGAAACAGAGCTAAGTTCTGAATCTGTGTATGGCCCGTAGCAAAAATTTTTAATCAATAAAAAAAAAAATAATTTGTCAAAGAACATTGTAATTGCATAAAAAGCTTGGCCTTGCCACTTAGCCATAAGGCATATACATACACACATATGCATATGTATATAATATATATTTATATCATAATTAAAATTGTTTACTCTTGAGCCTTAACATAAAATTAATTTAAGCTGTTTTTCAATAACAAAAATGTTGCTGCAAATGTTTTAAAACAAAAACTTCAAAATTAAAGCCACCTCCAGGCAAAAAAAAAAACCTACAAATTCTGAGTTATTTGACAACTGATAGCGCATTAATATAAATGAAAACGATCAAATAAATGCCAACCATTCTCAGACGACTTAAAATTAAAAAAAAAAAAAAAAAAAAACAAAAGGTTTAATTTTGTATATGCATTGGCAACTTTTTAGGCAACTCGCAATTATTTAAGTGCAAAGCAACCCGTGACGTTTGCAATTGCAGCCGCTGCAGACAATTGCATGCAATTACACAACAAAAGTTTCAAAATAATGCAATTCTCTTTTTTAAGTGCTTTCAAATTGTTTACTTCAAATTGGCATCAGTCGTGTCAGTATCTGACGGTGGCACAGTTTCAATTGCCTGCAGCAATGAAAAATTGGCCAAATGACAGACACACAACGATTCTTTTGCGAAATGAATGTGTAAAAGCAAAAGTGATTCAGAATGCTTCGACGAATATACATATCTACATATCCATATTTGAATATATAAATACAGATGAAGTATCTTTTTTTATTATATTAATCTTTGTGTTTTTATTTGGTATTTTTTTTTTTTTTTGTTTTCTTTTTCTGTGATTTCTTTTGTTGATTTGTGTTTAAAAATAAATTTTAAACGCCTGTCAAAACACAGACATAACTTCACATATTAGTCAGACAATCTGTCTTCAGCTTCAGCGCATATGACCCCTGTGGGCAGTTTGTCATTTAGACTATGACGCACAAAGACATTATGACGACCCGAATCTGCTACGATTCTGTAGTTAAGGGCAACACGTGCCAGGTTTTGCAGCTTGTTAAAGAATCAAAGCAAAGCCAAAGTGCCTAACTGCAAATGCTGCAAGATTAAACAAATGCAACAAGCCAATGGAAATTTCATATAATTTCAACCCATGAGACCTAAACAGTCAGTTGACAAAGTATTTATGCATAGCTTTGGCACAGTGCAAGTATGGCTCAAAGTACGTACCATTGTGCGCCTTTACTTGCCTAGCACTGACTACATTAAATTGGCATGTGTGTGCTTTTGCAACCCTAGAAAATATCTGCGTAGTAAAAAGTAGTACTTCACAGTCAATAGTAAGGGAACATACGCATACCCCCTACTCTTCGCGGTGACCACCTGTAGTATATGCCAAAACCCAGTACTTTGATCAAGCGTGTTATCGGCAGAGATGGTCAAGTAGTATGGATACATTCCCTAAGCAACAGATGCTTTCTATACATAATCACATATACATGAAATAATCGTGAGAATTTTCAAACAAATCAGCTAAAATTCATATTGTAGCTACTCCTATCCGTTACAATTAATTATAAGACCAAAGTTTAAAGCAAATGTGTATTACGGCTTTTGTGTTCGCAGTCGTAGCAGCTGCATGATGAACACAGTAAGCGCGCCTAGCATAGAATTTGGCAAGCGGCAATGACATCATGAGGCAGTAAATAGTCTATTGCGCTAAATGTTTATTGCAAAAAAAAAAACAGTATAAAAAGAAACCTGCAAAAGCAAAAAGAACAATAAAAACAATTGTATGCATAATTTATTTAATTTTGTATTTATTTTTTTGTTCTTTTCGTTTTCTTTTTTTTTTTTTTTTTGTAAATAACTTTGTGCTGTGCTGCGCAAAATGCTCAATTAGCAGCAAATTATTTAATTTCACGTTATTTCACTTGCGCCCAATTTGCCAACTGTGCTACACGGTGTCGTATTTTTTTTTTTTTTTAACTGCAAGTTAAAATGCTTTAGGCACATGCATTTTGTAACTTTTTGCTGCTGTTCGTGTTTAGATTTTGTAAAACATATTTTTTCAATTTTCCTTATTTTTTTGTTATTGTTTCTTGTTATTATATTTTAGTTGTTTTTTTTTCTCTTGCATTATTTGCAACTTAGTTGCTTTTTAAGGCAAACACAGACGCACAGACGTCAATCGTTAAAACCATCCACGTCATGCGCTACATTTTATGCATAAGCAATAGCCACAGCACAGCGCCCGTCTGCGCAGGCGTGCAGGCAGCACTTGCGCACAATGTTCTGTGCTCTGAGTCACGTAGACAAACGGAAAGCAACCAAGCGTATGAAATCGACTACAAACATGCACACATTAATAATAATTTATATACACAGAAAATAAAAACAAAACACAAAAAAAAGTTGCAATTAATTGCAGTCACTGCAGCTAGTCAAAGTGCTGCTGGCAGCGCTTGTGTGCGCTGAAGGTGCACGCCCAGCTGAGCATGACACGTGTAACCTTTGCTTGGCAGGCTGTCAATTCGTACACATATGAGCAACCTCAAATTAACTTATTAATTTTAAAAACAATTTATTGACTTTAGCAACTCAAAAATTATTTTTGTGTTTATTTTTCAACTACGATATAACGCTTGGTTTGCTGTAACTTCCTGTTCCTGAAATTTGGCTGAATGTCATGAACACGAATTTTATTCGTTAAACGTTAACGAACATTATTCTCTTTAACGAATTGCTATTCAGCAGTCGTCACTTAAGATGTTCCACTGTGCATTTACTTATATACTTTTCTGCTGCAATATTGCATTTGATCTACAAGGCATATACACCAAAATCTCTCATAGCCGTGCAACTCGCGATGATTTTGTACGGATATAGGAATGCATTTGGTATGGAGAAAAATTATGGAAAGTTTGCAAAATTTTTTATATTATATATATATATATATATGTAGAACTTAAATTTAATTTATTATTATTTTTCTTTATTTTTTTTTTTTTTGTATATATAACATTAATCATATAACATTACGGCGGAGCACAATAATGTGCAAAACTGCAAGTTGCGTCAGATTGGCGCCGCTTGACCCAAATCTAGTGTGAAGTAACACCTCAATGCATGCCTAGCTTAAAATAACTAGCAAAAATCGGTTTCGCATTGCATCTTTTTTTATTTACAAATTTCTATTATCGTATATTAATTTTATGGCAAAACTGCATTTATTTTGTGGCTTCTAAATTGACTTTAATAACTTTTGACAGAGTGAAAAAAAAACTGTCGATTATTATGACTAATATATTGTATAAGTTGCGGTTTCTCTTTGTTCTGTTTAAAATAGGTTTCGCTATTGTAGATTGCATTGGGGCAGTAATCCAATACTTCTCAGATCTGCGTATTTATTTTACAATACAATAAAAATATTCAATGACAGTCATTGCGGGTCACCTGGCGTATGGGCAATATTTAGTCAGGCAGCTTTTATTACCGTGTAAATAGTCAAGAGGCATGTTGTTAGCATGCTTATAAAGTAATTTAATCTAACGACAATTAGTTGTGTAAATGACTTGAGACGCCTTTTTAAAACGTTTATCCGCCGCAATTGAGAAATACTCAAAGCTTGACAACTGCGACGACAGCATTTGCATACACGTGTCGAAAAACTGTGCGAATTATACAAATTATAAGATATACTTCAACCAATACAATAACAATAGCAACCCCAATATTAACTGGAACAAGTTTAATATGCATACAACAACAATAACAGCAGTTAATTTACGAAGAAAAACATCAGCTAAGTAACATGCAGACATAATGCGCGCGCGGACAGCGGGCAGCGATTGACTTAGCATTATAATCAATAATTATTCAATTTATATTTAATACTTATTAATTTATTCTTAATTTCGCTTTTTTTTTTGTAAGTACATCTATTTTTTGTAATTTTTTTTTTTTATATAATTATCTTGTCGACAATTTTAATCAACAGTCAATAATTAATCGTTAAATAAACTTGAATTGTTTCCCAAAAAAAATATATATAGTAGAACTTGAAGTTCCATTATTTAAAGACAAAAAAAAAATGGAATTACAGAGATTTCGAAATGTGTTTAAAAATTTTGTGCTGCAGCACACTTTTCAATCGTTTTGTGTGTTTCTCAGCTAGACTTTGGCTTTTTGCTGCTTTTCATTCCATAAGTTATAGTCTAATGTTATGCTCCCGGTAACGGAAAGCAATCTAACTGCGGCCTATAAAGCAAATCCAGGCTAGCAAATGTGCAAATTGATCACAGAAGCCCAGGGCAGCAATTGCTAATATTGCACATAAAAAACCACTTACCCATTTCTTATAAGTGCAGGGCAATGTGCCAATAAGTGTCAGCTGTTTCTGCTAACGAATCGTTAAAAAATAAAGCCAAATGATTTCTGTCATTATTTTATTGTTGTTTTTTTTTTTTTTTTAATTTTGAATTTTGATTTCTTTTTTATATTTGTCAATAATTAGCTGCAATTGCCTTTTTGTATATGTATGTATTTATGTTATATGTTGCATATGCATTCAGCAACTAATAAAAAAAAATAACAAAAACAGCAAACATCAAAAAAGGCAAATCAAGCAAACAGCAACGTATTTGCAATTGTTTTATAATGAAAAAGGTTTCAGTCCATATTATAACGAATCGATTAGGCTAATTACTTGGAATTAAGTAGCTATCGGTTCAGTGGCGTTTGCTGTCAATTAATCTAGACCCTGTTAACTGTGCTGCCGGCAATTAGCGCAAATATTTTTAATTTTCTCAGCATTTGACTTTGTGTGATAAATAACTGAAATAAATAAGCGCCACGTATCGACAGCTGTTTTGCATTCATATACTGGTTCTTTTATTACGCAATGTAAAAGTATTTTGAATACAAGCTGTCATTACCTTGTATTATGCATACTACAATGTAAGAAGACTTTTAACTTATAGAAATGTCATAGTTTACATTAACTTAGCTAAGCGAAAAATGTGGTCACTCAATCTTTAAGCGCCGGCGTTTGCAGCCGACTACTATGATTTCCTCTTACTATGATTTCCTCTTAAGCTGTATACATAGCTATTTAAGCTGCTACTACAACAACAATAACAACTTAACGCAAAACTGCAAAATCAACAGAATTGACAAAAACACTAAGCGCTGTGAAGTGAAAAAAAGTTTTAAAAAAAACTGAAATTTTTCTTGGTCATGCTCCTTCCGTAGCCTTAAATCGTGCTGCCCAATCGCCGTTGTAACAACAACAACAACTACAGCAAATAGTCATCTTCCAACTAATAACTGTCAGCTTTACGCCAAATATGTAATTTTGCTGATTTCTTTTCGTGTTTTTTTTTTTCGTACAACAGCGAAGGCTGGCACAGTGTTAAAGTTCAATAAACTCAATTATTTTACATTAGCACTCAAAGCCTAAACCAAAAAAAGAAAAGGCACAACATTGGGCACCGCTTCAAATCAACAAAGAAATACAAAATAATATAAAAAATATATAAGCAACTGTTATTGCAATTTATACAAATTAAGTTTTTTTCCGAAGACGGCAACAACAACGAAAAACTATAAACATTACAACGCAAAAAAGCCGGTTACATGCGACATGAATGTTTTGCAAAGCAAACGCAAAAAAAAAAAACAAAAACAACACAAACAATAAAGTATAAATTTAAAAAGAAAAAAAAACAAAAACAACAACGATTGCCAAAAAATCTAGTCATCAGTCTACAAGCGACGCCTTGTGCTCTTGACTTCTGCTCTAGCATTTGTTGCTAGCCCAGCCAAACCAAGCCAACACGTGTTGTCGCGCTTAAAATGTACATATGCCTACAAATTCGTCTCGCTCTGCCCCGCCGCACAACGTACAAAAACCGACATTAAAAATTACTTATACACCCATACACATACAAGCATATACCATATGTAGCACTTGGTTTTGCTTTTAATGCCGCTTATGTATGTTCCGCAAAAAATAAAACAACAAAAAAAAAAAAAAAAATAAGCAATAATAATCACGCAAACGAAGACAGCTACAAGCAAGAAAAGAAAACCACAAGTAAAGTAACGTATAAGCACAGAAACAAACAAAAAACGAAAAATCAAAACGAAAAATAACTGAAAATCAGAAAAAGTGAAATAAAAAAAAATAAATAATAAAGACAAAAAAAAAAAAAAAAAACAAGTAATAAAACATATACTCGCATGTACACGTATGTATATACGCTGACCCTGAGCAATGTCAGGGCGCAATGCTTAACATGTTTAAACGTTGTTGTTGTGACGTTTTAACAGCGCTTTGGCTTTTTTCTGTGTTAAGTTAGACAAAAACACTAAATTTGAAAAGAAGTACACACAACTACAACAACAATAACAACAACAAACGCAGCAGGTAACAACAAAAGAAGCCACAAAACAAAAATTGTTATACTCGTATGAACTACGTCGGCAACGACGTTATTCAAATTTTATGCGTTGTCAGCCGCTGAGGCAATCAATTTGCGTGGCTTGGCTTTGGCTTCATTTCGGCATTGTTATTATTATTATATATTTTTTGGCGTCGTTTTTTTTTTTCTTCTTTTTCATTTTTTGTGTTACTTACTAGTTCAAGTTTAGGGTCAATAACTGTCGAAAATGCATTTTGAGTAACTGTCCGTCTTAATTTTTGTGTATATAAGTATGTGTAAGCGTGCCTGCCTTTTTTTTTTATTTTTTTGTGTAGGTTTAGTTAATTTTGCTGTCCGTTAAGGCCAGCAAGTGTTTTCGTTGTGTTATTGTTATTGCCGTTTGCCATTCACACTTTGCAAAATTATTACGTTTATTATAAATTAAGATAAGCAATAAAAAAAACATGCATGCATTATTCTTGCGAGTACTACACACATACATTTGCAAGTAATTATTTTGCGTATTGTTTTGTGAAATTCGCCGCACACATACATATGCACATATGTAAAAATTTACTAGTGCGTTTGAATATGCTAAATTTGTGCTAAATTATCGCAAGTGCGGGTAATAAGCCAAGCTTAGGGTAAACAATTCCGCGCGCATGGTCAGTTTAAACAGACCATTTGTAATTAATATGCAACTAAAAGCTTAAATATGCGTTTTAACATAAAAAAAAGTCTATGAATATTAAAATTATCAACAGCTTAAAAGCTTAAGTGACTTTGAGATGTATTGAGTTGAAAATTTGTGTGTGCTGCGCCTATTGTAAATGCTAAACTGGTACGTTTTTATTTTAAATATTAATTACTATTTCTTGTTTCTTTGTTATCTCTTGTGTGCTCTTTCGTCGTGCTGTTCGTTTTCGCGTTTTTTGTCTTAATTTGTATAACCACGTTCGAGTTCAAGGTGGTTCCGGTAACTACACAATTTTTTTTTTTTTTTGTTTTTTCTTTTTCTTTAAACTGTGGCTATTGTCTTAAAGCGTGCATGCTGCGGCAACTGCGCTGTCATTGTCGTTGTCGACGACGCTGCTGAAGTGTTTGTGACTGACGCAGATGTAAGCAATGATAATGATTGCGTTGCTGTTAATGAAGCTTTACGTTTCGTTGGCGCTAGCTTGTCACATGTAAATGTATACAGTTTACCGTTATGCAGGCGTAAGCTGCTTGGAAATGCATGTGATTATTTAAGCATTCTCTTCTGGGCAACTGAAACAATGGACGGATTTTGTTTTTTTTTTTTATACATATGTACATATGTTAAGAACTTTTTGCATATTGGTTTTTAATTAAGTTTAACTTGAGATTTTGTTGCTGCATTGTTTTTGTGTTTTTTTCTTCTTCTTTTTGTGTGTGTTTTCTTCATACATTATAAACGCCTGCTGTTTAAAATCTCGGTCACTCAGTCATCGTTCATTAACATGGCAACAACGCCATATTGCTTGCGTGTCCCTGGGCAGTTGAACGTCTAGGCTAAAGGTCTTTGTGCCGCGCAAACATGACGCCGTCATTGTTGCATGCCTTTTATTGTTGTTTGTTTTATTGCCATTTTAAACATTAAACATAAGCATTTAAAAGTAAACTTGTTTCTTTTGGGGTGCAGCAGCTCGTCAACTTTAACGAGTTCACTGAACTTGCAGGCCAACATGCAATTGGCGTTAATGAAGTTTAACTTATATATATGCATGCATATGTATGTACAAAACTACATATATACATATACACATGCATACATAGCATCAAGTTGACATTGTGTATAGTTTGATTTTTGATATTGATTCTTAATTCGTATGTTCTTGAGCGAAGTAGGTCAAGTATGCTGCTTGCAAATAAAATAATTGCCTTAAATGGCACAACAACAATTTAAACAAATCTGACCTTTACAAAATCAATTTAATGACAAAAAAAAAATAAAAACTATAAGGAAAACAACTTAAACTCCTGCACGCATAGCCTGCAGTGTGCCACTGTACACCATTCACTTGCTACGTTTAATTGCTTCATGCAGCTGCGGCATTGGCAGAGCAGCTTTTTGCGCTGGGCCATTCTAGGCGGCGATTGCCAAGAAGCTGAGGCACACACAACGCTGCTGCTGACCATTGGCTGGTCACCTGCATGGACCTGCATGCTTTCTCCACATAAAACCAAAGCAAACCTTTTTGCTTGGCACCCCGAGCAACGTTCAACTAAACAATTAATTCATCAAAACGCGCTTAATCGATTTTTGTTTTAGCGCAAAAGCCACGCAAGAAAGTCGTTTAACTGCAATTTATGGGCGAGTATGTCTGCATGTATGTGCTGTAACAGCATAAAACGAAAGAAAAATAATAATGAAAAGAAAAAACAATGAAGAAAAGAAATTGCGCTGAAAGTAGCTTGTCCGGTTTTTGTGACGTTTTCAATACAATTCATTTTGTTTGAGCTGAATGTTGCAAACCAGTTTCACAGATGCTGCAAATGCTGTTACCGCTTTTGCTGCTGCTGCTGCTGCTACGGTGAAATTCTTGCTTTAGCTATCTTTGTGCAGCATACAAGCAAATGCAGCAAATGATTTCCGCACTAAGCGCATTGACTCTATATACGCTGCGTCAGTGGTGGGCGTGTATCAGTACCGCAAATGCAGCAGCCGCATGCTGACGTATCGTCGCTGTAAAAAAAAAAAAAAAAACAAAAACAAATAAAATTAATAAAATAAAATTAAATTACAAAGGAAAATAAATAAATAAGCATGCATAAAAGTTTTCAAGTGTGTAACTTGATTTAAAAATAAATGCAACAAACAACAACTAAAATCGAAAACGTAAAGCAACGGCAATAATGCCAAAAGTAAATTAGCGCGTATACGGCATAAAAATGCTGCGCATGCGTTGCAGCCGCTTAGTGAGTTCTTTGTGCTGCCATAAACTGGTGCAAGTGTTCTTGTGCGCTCGCTTGACTGCTTCCAGCTTTGTGTTCTATTGGCTACTTCAGCTACAGAGCAGATTCAACAAATATATTTTGTATATAAAACCGAACGTGACTCTCAGCATTGCTTAAATGGCCACGCGCAGCTTCCACTTCACAAATGAGGTGAGTACCGCCGCCACTCGAAAGTCAGTTATGGCAACTCGTTCCTTTGCTAAAATTGCTTTGCTTTGCAAAAAAGTGGTCTGCATTGGGATTTCCTTTTTTCTTTTCAATTAAGCTAATTTCCTGCTTTGACAAAATGCAGCTTTTTGTTATTTTCATTATTTGTTTTTTTGTTTCAAATCATCAACAACAATGTTCTTTGTGATGAAAACAATGTATTATATATATGCCTTATAAATTTTCGCATTTTGCGTATTTTTATAACATAATATATGCAAATACATACGTGTTTTAAATTTATGTAAAAAAATATTTTCAATATATTAAATAATAATATGCAAAATAGAATTTATTTTCAACAATTTTTGACAATTTAATGAAATCATATTTTTAAATTATTTTTCTCCATTTTTTTCCACATTCTTGCTAAATTTGGCAACTCCGTAGACTTTTCTTATTTACCTCTCAGTCGCAAGCTAAGGAAAGCCAGGAACATGCATGCACTCAGTTGATCATAAATTTTAACTACATACCAATATTCTGAACATGTTTAGCAAACCATAGAAAAAAAGAAAAAACTTAAACGAAAAAGAAAAAAAAGTCGAAATCAAACTTAACCGCAATGGGTATGTAATTCTTATGCATGACCTCCTCACATATGCCATTAGACATATAAATTATGGCAAATTTATGAAGATAATTTGTTAAAAAATAAAATGAAGACAGCTAATCTTAGTGTACGTGCATGCTTGACCAACCACACATAGCCGAGTTTTGGTTAATTTGAATTTATCTTACTGTATTCCGACTGCTGATTTATATCCCAACAGTGTCGCCAACAAGTTTTGTGTGGCACTTCGTCTGCCTGGCGTATTTGCATAATAAGTTCTACAACTGTTCGATACGCGTGTAGTGGCTTGTAGTAAATTTTATTAAATTTTTTGATTTCTGTTGTTTTTTTTGTTGTTTTATTGGTAAGCGTGTGGCTTTAAAATTTTTACAAATATTTATTTGTTTTCTGTAGCGCTGCGGCGCCAATCTAACGTGTTTATCGTCAACATGTTTTGTTTTTACTTTTTATTGTGTTATTTTTTTTTCCATATTTTTTTTTTTTTTTACTCATTCTCTGTTTTAATTGCGTAACCACTTGCGGCTGATCAACATTTATAGGCTTTTTATAAAAAAAAAAAAAAAACTTTACACGCTTATAGAATATTAGCTAGCAAAAAAATAAAAAATAAAACAACACAGAACTGCCGCTTGATAAGCAGATACTGGTTACTGTGTTAAAAAAAAAAAAACTTGTAATTTACTTCGATTTAACAAGGTCAACCGCCATAAGCTGGAGTTACCTATGGCCTACTTTGCTGTGCCATACTTGTTTTTTTTTTAACATTGAAATATTACGAGTTTGCTATAGCTGCTATATAGTATATAGAACATTTGCTAAAGCAGCTAAGGCTCAAACCGGACTAAGATGCTGGAAATACTTTGCTGGCAGTTTGCTATTGAAACAAAGTTTGCTGTCACACTCAACCTTACCTACAGCTGAGAAAGCCTCAAAGACACAGGCAGGCATGTCACAGAGCAGCAGGATATTTGTGAACATTTGAGGCATACTCGAATCCTTTAAACATTTCAAATCGATGGCTACAATAAAAAAGCAATAAATAATGCAAAACATGCCACTTAATTAAGTAATTAAGCAATTATGCGTGTTTAAAAAAACCCAAAAAAAAAAAAAAAGACCAAAATAATTAACATGTGCTAAGTGCAGGACGAACACGTAACGCCTGTTATAAATAACAGCGACGCCCACACGGATTTACAGTCGCAAAGCAAGTCTTGTAGCTGCCACAGCGCAATGGCAGTGGAAGTGAATAGCATCAGCTACTTGAGAACACACTGGCTCGCCTGGAAGTTTCTTGGCGCCGCGCAGGATCGCATCAGCTCCAAGTACAAATTGCCTTATCTGGCCTATGCCGTGTTCTTGAATGTCTTCATCAGCATTTGCTATCCGTTGCATTTGATTTTATCGCTTTTTCGCAATGGCAGTTTTTTGAACGATGTCAAGAATGTATCCATTGTGATACCCTGCACCTCCTGCACGCTGAAGTTTTTCATCTATATGTTCAATATACGCAAAGTAACGGAAATCGAGACGCTGCTCAATCAATTGGATACGCGTGTCACGACCGTCGCCGAGCAGCGTATCTTTGAGACTTTGGAGCGTAAGGCGCGCTACATATTTTACATATTCGTCTGCATCTATTTTCCAATTGGTTTCACTGGCGAGCTGAATTTCATATATCAGCAAGGCGAACGGAGTTTGCTCTACCCGGCCTGGTTTCCCTTCAATTGGCGGGAATCGACCGTGAATTATTATATTGCGAATGCTTATCAATTTGTTGGCATTGTTATGCAGCTCATGCAGAATTTCGTCTCCGATTGCTTTCCAGCAATTGCGCTTTGTTTAACCTCGGGTCATATAGAACTGCTGCGCTCACGTCTGGAGCGTCTGGGCTATAACAGAGGCGTGACACAGGCCGATAACGAAGCTGAGCTGCAACGCTGCATTGTCGATCATCAGAATTTGGACAAGTGAGCGTTAAATAATCATTTTGCTTTTTTCTTTGTTTTTTTTGTGGAGCTTAATTAAAATAAAAACAAACTTCAACTTCAATGCAGACTCTTCAGAACCATCGAGCAGTTCATGTCGCTGCCCATGTTCATACAATTCACGGTGACCGCCTTCAATATTTGCATTGCCGTCGTTTCGTTGGTGTTCGTTGTTGTCACCCCATGGGATCGTGTGTATTACGTATTTTATTTTCTAGCCATGCCCTTGCAGATCTTTCCCATCTGCTACTATGGCACCGATATTGAGATACTATTCGGTACACTGCAATACGCCGCCTTCAGCAGCAATTGGATCGAACAAAGTCGCAAGTACAAACGCAATATGATCTTCTTTATGGAACGCTCGCTTAAGAAGACCAGCGCCGTAGCTGGCAACATGTTCAGTGTCAACTTGGAAACCTTCTTCTCGACACTCAAGGGCGCCTATTCACTCTTTGCGCTTATACTGACATTGAGGAAGTAAAAACCAAATTCATTAAAATTTATCATCATTTGCAGACATTTGCTGTTAAATGAAGTAGCTGCACACACATTAAGATAAAGCACGAAACTTATGCCATATCTAAGCAATAAAGAACTTTATCGGCACAAAAGTCAAAGAAAGAAAACGTAAATAATTTTTGTAGTTTTGGAAAGATTATGCCAAGCAAAATATTTAAATAGCTAATTTTTTTAACATAAATTTAAAGATATATAAAAACAAAAACGGCATATTCCATAAAAAAAAATGCCCAGCGGAATTAATGAATCTCAGCAGTTGCATTACATTGTTAGGTCACTTAGGAAATGTTGCAATGCAAACTAAAAATGTTCATTGTTTTAGAAAAATACAAGAAAACTTTTATGCAACATTGGTCGGACTGACACAAGGCAAGTGCTATGCTGGGGCATAAAGGAATGAATTAACTTAAGGCAAACAGCATAAGCCATAACATGGTTTTATGAATAAACAGCAACAGTATTATAGCATATTTTGCATACTCTGTAAATCGTCCAAGACATCTGTCAGTATAACTTAAATATATAATTACAATCAGACAGCTGCCATATGTAGCTAAAACAAAAAAAAAATATATTGGCTGCAGTTAGCTGGCAATGATAGAATCACTAAAGACTAACCATAGTCATAACTAATATTAATACTCATTGTTTTTTTTTTTTTTAGGTTTTATTATTTTTTCGTTTATTTTTTTTTTTTATTTTATTTTGTTTTGTTTTTGTATAATGAATTAAACAAAAAGCGACACTTATGGCTATTGACCATACACAAACACAAAGCGACGCAGCATAAACTTAATGAGAAATTTCGTTTTCATATGCAAATTTGCTTATTTAACTTTACTTCAACTTCGGCTTCGACTCTTTTGTGCTTATGGTGTCGGTTTCAGTGTTGTTGTTGTTGTGGTTTTTTTTTCTGTTATTTTTGTTATTTATTTGCTACACTAGACCGTCAACTGTTGACTTAATGTGTCATTATTTGTTTGGTTCTGTTTACTTTTTAATATTTGCGCCATTACAGTGACAAGAGATTTTTCGCATTTTATTTATTTACGCAATAAATTCTGGCCAAAAGACATGCACTGCCAGCAACAGTTGGCCTTTGTAAAATATTGCATATGCAACAGTGCGTATGAAAATATTGTATGTCTCTTGCATTACACACAACCGCTAACAGGGCTTGGCCGCCCTCAAATGTCAAATGTAAAGTTTGCAATTTTTTAGGCCTAGCGAAACTTATTTTACTGTCGCAATATTTTCATATTTACCAGTGTTGCGTAAATTTCAACAGTGAATACAAATTAACTCAACAGCAATTAACCAATCAATTTGATTGCTGTTGTCGACTTACTCGTTGCCATCGTGAAGTTGCTGCACTAAAAACGAATATCGTCGATGTTATGTAAAATGTTCAAGAAACTGTACTAATAATGCAACAACTTCATATGACAGAACTTGAGTCGAACAAAATATAAAAAAAAAATTACTTCGAATGCATGCAAAAGTATATTAAAGTGGCTGAAGATACATTAAATCATTTCTGCCCAAGACATTACTTTTGCGCCACCCTGCACATATATATAGTAGGAACTGGTTAATCCACATACTGCCTAATCCGGATCGTCCCAAAGTCGTACTGTAATCTGCATAGAGTTAAAAAATTCTAAATTTTTATTATGATATATATGAATCGACCATGGTTTCGTTAATCGAGGTCGCATGTTTTATAATGCAATCGTACCTCGTACCTTTTGAATAAAAGGGACTAAGTATGAAATGTGTCATTAGGATAATTTTCAATCAGTTTTCGTTCTATATATACCTTAAAGGAATTGTTGCAATTTTTTTTTTTTAATATTTTTGTTATTTTTATTACAAATTATTAAACATTTATAAATAGTCTTACTTCCGGATTAGCGACATTATATATAATATATATGTGCTTTTCCCATGACTTAAGTAATAGACGCAAAATAATGCAGGACCTACGAATATTTTCTGTAAATATTTACAAACGATGTCGGTATGAGCAAATCAGCCAGCACACAGCAGCTGAGACTGACGTAATCTTTTGGCCAAGAACGTTAGCCAGTTGTTTATTATTTATATAAGTATGTATTAAATAATTGCCTGAGCAAGTGACAACAAACAAGTTATGAATTCAGTTAAAAGCAACAAAATGTCCAAAGCAATAACCTTCAATGGCACTTAGCACTAAGAAGTGACAAAAACAATTGCAAAATTTTAGAAAAACTTGCCAACATTGTAACGGTAAACATGTTACATTGCTTTGACAGCCAATGCACTTCAGACTGCATAACACTGCAGCACTTTGGAAAAAAAAATAAATAAAATAAAAAAGAAAAAGAAAAAAACTTCACATGCTGGCCAAAAGTTTATTGCGACTTCTATGGCACAAAACAGGTCTGCCATTAGTGTGTCTTTATTAGGCAAGGCTTTGAACTCTGCATGCTTGCAATATTTTGTGGTTTGAATCGCTTGAAGCACAAAAGAGAAAGGCACAATGCATATGCCAAACTTTACGAGTGCCAATGAAATAGCCGCAGACACTTAAGGCAGTGAAAAAAGCCCATTAAAGCGCCAAGCAGCGTACGACGTTCGACAACGTTTACCACATTTTGCAGAAGAGCCACCTACGCTGTGGCACAATTTAGCAAACTTTCAAATTAAACGCAAAGAAAAAGGAATTATGTCATAAAGTTTTTATTTAATAGCCTTTCTTTCATCTGTTTCTACTTTTAAAGTAAGCAACCCACACGAATTTCTTTTCTTTCTTTATTTCTTGCTTAATTTGTTTCGTTTTTTGTTTTTTCTTTTTCCTTCTCTTTTATTTGACACAAAACCATTTAACAATCCATATTAGTGCCTTGCACAAAGTAATAAAATAAATTAAAACGACTCAGTAAAACAAGATTAGTTTCTCTCTACGGAGGAAAAAAAAAAACTGTATCATATATATGCCTTATAAATGCTTATATTATATAATATTTAGGTGCATATTCAGCATTCTTGTTAAAATTGGCAACCCAAAACTATTTTCGCGTTTGCCTTTCATGCAGCAGCCTAGACAAGAGAAGAACAACATCGGTGTCAGTAAAGGATAAGAAATGTTAACAAAAATAAAATACACTTCCAATTTAAATCATATAACACAAAGCGCCACCTTTTAGAAAAGTCTAAAGATTTATTCAATTTTATAGTGGCTTTTTATTGCATGTTTTTTTTTTTTATTTTATTTACAACTTATTGACCCAAATAGGTTCTATTAAAACGTGCATAATTTTCTCAACTGACGATGGATCAGCTTGAGCTTAGCTTCGAACGAAAGAAGATTTATGCATCTTTGAAACTTTAATAGATGACGCTATGTGTTATATGATTTAAATTTAAAGTTCAATTATTTATTGAATTAACTGCGAATTTGCAAAAAAAAAAAAAACAAAGCATAAAATTCTTGTAAATGAACTGCAGTCATAAGGCATATATATGCAAGCGACAATGTAGCTGAATCTATGAATCACATACATTTGCTACATTTGACGTCATGTGCAAAATGTCTGCTGTGGCCCTTTAGACTTTACTCATATTTTTTTCTTTTCTATTCTTTTCTTTTTTGCTTCTTTCCCCCAATTTACCATACGTTGGCGCTGGTCGCATGGCAAAAGCAGTTTGCAGTCTTTACCAGGCAAATATTATTTAAACCGAAATGCATTTAGTTTGCTAAGTTTCTAATAGTTTTGCAAATAAATCAAAATGTTTTCTCTTCTACTATTTGGATTTTGGTCACAAATTATGCAGAAAATTTGCATTTAAAAGAAAAACGAATTTGAAAATGTTTTAGCACATATATGACTTGTGCTCACATTGCACACAGCATGCTATAAAATCCATTGCATGCCTTCAAAATCTGTTGGCAATAATTTATTTATTTTCAAATAATGCAAACAACACAGATTTGAATTTTTATTAATTATTTTCTATTCCAAGAATTTTATATGGGCATATTTATAAAATAAATGCACACTGTTTGGCATTTAGTTTCAATTTTAACTACATTTTCTTTTGTTGTGTGGTCAAAGATTTTTTTTGAAAAAAATATATAAAAAAAGAAAAACAAATACCCACTTTCAATTTAATGCTTGAACACATTTTTAATTAAATTTAAACCGAAAGTTAGTCGCATAAAAGAACTTGCCAAACAACACTGTCATGTACATGCTTTTCTACGGGAAACACTTGGACATCGAATCCTTTGCAATTGCACACATTTTACACAGCAAAGATTATGCTTTGCCAACAATGAATTGTGCCTCAGACAGGCTTAACTATTTACTTTAAAAATAACATAAATCTAAGTCGATCGCTGCGCTTTTCCTTGTGCCTCCAGAGTGTAGTTCCGCACCATGCAAGCCCCTTTCGCAGCTGCAGCTTATTCGTAGGCAGATGCAGTCGATTCAGCTGCAATGTCTGTTCGGCTTGCAGCAACATAAATTCCTTGAAGTGCTTTGTGCTGAAAAATTAAATTTGCTACACAATTTTATAGATTTCTAAGAATTTTCTCAGGCAAACGCTGCAATATAAGCAAACAATATTCTTTACTGACCAACTGTTCTGTCGCATCAAAGCTTCAGCTCGTCCTCATTTTCGTCTGTTGCTGATTTTGAAAGCTGTCATTGCGGTGTTAAATATGCAGCGTGTACTTTCGTCTTCAAAATAAAACATATGGCCCAGTTGGAAATTTTACAAATTATACACACTTGATAAAGGCATAATTTATGCCTTTCCATGTTTATTATATTATTTGATTTTAATACCCAGTATCAAAAAATAGTAAAAGGCAAGTCAATGTATCCATAACCGTCTGTCAATCTGTCTGTCCATATGTGCGCACAGGTCTCGGAACCATTACATTTGGGATTTCATAGTTCTAGGGTAACCACTTTTTAAGTTGTTGCTACATTTTTAATATTCTTCAAAACTTTTTCCTAATCATAGTCCTGACTCAGCTAAAGAAAAGTTGTCAACAAAACGCCCATTTAAATTGTGAACAACAACAATATGTTTTTTCCTCTCCTATTGTTAATTAGCCAACTTTGAAATTAGAAAAAACAACACACCAGCAATTACATAAGTAAGCAGGCAATTATAGCGACTCTAAACTATTTGACTGCTCACAAGTGACGGCATGTGTAACTTCTTATAAATATGTGTGTGAAAGCCACTTAGCCGCACAGTCGGTTTACACAATTCAGCCTTGAAGTGAACTCAGCGCCATGGCAGTACAAGTGGACAGCGTCGGCTACCTGCAGGCACACTGGCACTGCTGGCGTATAATTGGCGCCGCGCGACATCGCATACAGCCCAAGTACAAATGGCCTTACCTGGCCTATGCCGTGCTCTTGAACATCTTCATCAGCATTTGCTATCCGCTGCATCTGCTGTTGAACATTCTACGCAATGGCAGCATAGTTAACGACGTCAAGAACTTAGCCGCTGCGATGCCATGCACCGCCTCCAGTCTAAAGGCCTTCATCTACATGTACAATATACACAAAGTCTCAGAGATCGAGTCACTGCTGCGCCAGCTGGACGCGCGTATCAGCACCGATGCTGAGCGTCTTAGCTATGGGTCCTTGGCGCGCAAAGTGCGCTATGTGTTCTATACATTCGTCTTTGTTTATGTGTTGAGTGCCTTCACCGCAGAATTGTCCTTTCTGTACCAGGAAGATGCACATGCTTTGATGTATCCCGCATGGTTTCCCTTCGATTGGCAGCACTCGACACTGAAGTATTACACTGCGAATATTTATCAGGTCATTGGCATATGCTTGCAGATTCTGCAGAGCTTTGTCTCCGACTCATTCCCGCCAACTGTGTTATGCCTAATCTCGGGCCATGTAAAATTGCTGCGCATACGCTTGGAGCGTCTGGGCTATGACAGCACAAAGACACAAGCCGAGAACGAGGCTGAGCTGCAACGCTGCATTGTCGATCAGAAGAATTTGTACAAGTGAGCATTTTGTCATGCTTTTACGCATGCTATAATTCATCTTTATTCATAATTCATTGCATGCCGCATACACATATGTATGACTGCAGACTGTTCAGGACGCTGGAGCAGTTCATGTCGCTGACCATGTTCATGCAATTTGTGGTGACCGCATTCAACATTTGCATCGCGGTCGTGGCGCTGGTCTTCTTTCTCACTTGGCCCTTGGATCGTTTATATTTCTTCTTCTATTTTCTAGCCATGCCCTTGCAAATCATTCCCATCTGCTACTATGGCACCGATAATGAGCTTATGTTTGACACACTGCACTATGCCGCCTTCAGCAGCAATTGGATCGATCAGAGTGGCCAGTACAAACGCCACTTGATCTTCTTTATGGAGCGTACGATAAGAAAAACCACCGCCACTGCTGGCAAGATGTTCAGTGTCAGCTTGAATACCTTCTTCTCAACAGTGAAGGGCGCCTACTCGCTCTTTGCGCTTATACTGACATTGCGAAAATAAAATCTCACTGTAAAATGTAGTTTTTTTTATATATATTATTTTGAAAATAGATAATTCACACTTTCTTTATTTCTCATCTACGCTTTAATAACTATTTTTGACGGCATTTGTTTTTTTTTTTTTTCCTTCGTTTTTTTTTTTTTTTAACGAGGTTTAATTGTAATTCATTTATGCTCCTAATTATAATTAAACAAAACTTGCTTTGGGAAGTTATATTGTATAGACAAAACATATGCCAACTCTGATTCAGCGATAAATCGAATACACTATTGTGATTATTCTACTTATGTTATTGCTTTTATTGGGCCTGTGGCTATTACCGTTAGCCGCATGTTTTTTGAACATAAAAATTGTTCAAAATGTTATGCCAATAAAGAAGATTTTAAATTTCGCCCTGTTCAATACGAAACATATTTTAGGAAGAATTATGCAGGCATGTGAGTATGTGAACAAAGAAACACGAAAATAGATTCTTCAGCATTTTAGTCAGAAAGACATAATGCAAAAATTATACGTAAAAATTACATAATGCCATTCATAATAGTCATAATGAAATAAAAAAAAAAAATAATAATATTGAAGAAAATAAAATAATAAAATGTTATTAAAAAAAAAAAAAAACAGCAGCAGACACTTAAAGCGTCAAAAATATTTTCAGCTGTCATATAGCCACAGGAGCTATTCAAGTGTTAATAGTTGATTGGCTGTCTCGAACAATTATGCTCTGCTCTTATGCTCTCCGTCAGTTGTCGTCGTTGGTGTCTGCCACGCTTGAGTACAAATGTATGACATCTCTGTTAAATTAATTCTATTTATATTGAAAAAAAAACAAAAATTGCCAGCAATCAATTTTTGACAACCGACAGGAATCTGCTGTTGTTTTTTGTTTAAAAATTGTGCCAAAAATGTTAAGTTCATTTCATTTTCATGTGCAAATTGTCGTTTCGGCTTTGTGGCTATTATTTGTTGTTTCTTTGTTGTTCTTTTTTCATATTTAATTATTTTTTCAAACTGTTTTGATTGTTTGTGGTTTTTAAATTGGTAATGTGTTTGCTTTAAGTTTGCAACGCTGCGTATGAAAATATTTTCGTTACATTACTCATACGCAGGGTTGGTGATGTATACTCCATAATTATTATAGATATATTGAAATATCATGAAGTTGCATGCGTGTTTAAATTACTCTAATCGCAGAGCTGTATTTCCTTTTTACACTTTACAGTGCTGCCACAGACAGGCAGCTTATACGCCCTCTTTCGGGAAGCAAAACTCAACTCAATAAAAATGAAAAATTTTTATTCCTGAAACGCCAAGTAAATTCAACACGTTCAACTTTAATTTATCAAAATATGCTGACGTAATAAATATAGTAAGTGAAATTTTTATGGAAATAGCCGATTGATTTGAAGCTATGCTATGAGTTTCGATTCCGTTTATAGCAGTATTGCTTTTTTTTTTTTTGTGTCTATACACAATGTCAGAAAAGCATGAAAACATGTTAAAAGACATTTTGTTCTGTAAAAGACTTAGACACAGCGATTTTATTTTGTTGTTTCGATATTCAACCTATTATATATACTTAGCTGCAATAGGAAGTGTTGGCCAAAAAATCACATTTACTAACAAAAACCCTTTTGTTTTTCGAAATCTCTTTACCAAATTTCGGATTTAATAGCTCTACATAATGTTCATTCGTATTCCATTTACCTCAATATTATGCCTAGCGATTCACTATATCATATAGCTGCCATAAGATCGATCGGCCGAAAAACAACATTTACTGAGAAAAACTTTTTCGTTTATTAAGATATCGTTGCAAAAATTTTGATTTATTAATTTTAAGTAATATACAATTATATACAAAAATATGATAAATATTGATTTACTATAACATATATGTAGCTGCCATAGGGACGATCAGCTGAAAAATTACTTGAAGTAAATTGTAAAATTATTTTTCGACTTTAAACTTAGATTAAAATCTGTTGCATATAAATTATTTTATGTGTATTTTTTAGTGCAATTTTCGCGTAGTTCTTGCTGACCAATTGCACTCCTTGATAGATAAAATCCTGTATATCCTTGGAGCTATGACTTCCACAGATTTATTCCAAAAACTTGTCTTGCCGCTCATTAAACACAGCGGCAACGTCTTGTGCTCGTTTACAGTTCGCAAAGTCTCGTATAGATGTGACAATTTATTTTCGCTCTGCTTTTGGACGGTAAGAATTTTTAAAGGCAATGCTGCATAAGCGATGAGCCACAGAACGTTGGCGTATAATAATTAATAATCACAAGATTTACGCGATTGCGTGAGCTTTGGCATATGTGCCTTTCTAAAAATTAAGCTAAAATAGAAATTAGTTGCGTAGGTGCATCGAAGTCACTCTAAACTAAGCAATCACTTCGCAACTTGCGACTATTTTGCTCATGCTCTAATGTCTCTAATTCTGAGCTGACTAAAAATAAAAACACATGCCAACACGCACCTCTTGGCTGTGCCGTTTAGGGTTAAATTCAGAATGTGCGACCCAGTAGGAAATGTGACTGCTTATGTGCGCTGACTTTATGCTTACGCAGTCATGGCAAAAATGCATAACAAGCTGATACATGTTGCCTTGTGCGAAAAGGCTTTAGATAAGCATTTTTATGCATTAACACCTGCAAGATGTGTAACACATGATGCTTATGTGATGCACAAATGCAAATCAAACTTATAAAATGCCAAAGCAGCTCTCAGCTGTCATTATGATATAGATGACGCATATCATGGCCAGTTTTGGCAAAAACGACTATTTCAAGTTTTCGAAACATTTCCCAAGGGCTTCGAAACTTTTACATTTGACCCTCAACCCGTCACGGATACGAATTTGTCATAAACATATTTAGAATTGTTTAAAAACTTTACCAAACTTATAAATTAAAAATCATAGCACACTACTAATTAAGCAATTAGACAATTATAAGAACGCGAAGCTGCTGCTTCAAATATACAATATGGCCAATGAGGCCCAACTGCAAACCATAACCCGACAGCTCGGCTATAAATAACAGTGACACTCGTTCATAGCTGTACAGTCAGTCCACAGCATAGTCCTGCAATCGACTCAGTCCAATGGCAGTGGAAGTGAACAGCATCAGTTACCTGCAAACGCATTGGCGCGCCTGGAAGTTGCTCGGCGCCGCACAACATCGCATAGCGCCCAAGTACAGAGTGCCCTATCTCAGCTATGCCGTGCTGCTGAATGTGCTCATCACCATCTGCTATCCGCTGCATCTGCTCTTGTCCATCCTACGCAACGGCAGTCTGACCAATGACATCAAGAATATTGCCGCATTGGTGCCCTGCACCGCCTCCAGCCTCAAGGCCTTCATCTACATGTTCAGCATACACAAAGTCTCAGAGATCGAGTCACTGCTGCGCCAGCTGGACGCTCGTGTCAGCAGCGACGCTGAGCGCCTGATCTACCAATCCTTGGAGCGCAGAATACGCTACATTTTCTATACATTCGTCTGCATCTATATGCCGTGTGGCATCACCGCCGAACTATCCTTTCTGTATCAGGAAAATGCGCACAGTTTGATGTACCCTGCATGGTTTCCCTTCGATTGGCAACACTCCACTTTGAATTATTACATTGCGAATATTTATCAAGTAGTTGGCATATCCGTGCAGCTGCTGCAGAATTTCGTCTCCGATTGTTTTCCAACAATAGTGCTTTGCCTAATCTCGGGCCATATACAATTGCTGCGCATACGCTTGGAGCGTCTGGGCTATGACAGCACAAAGACACAAGCCGAGAACGAGGCTGAGCTGGAACGCTGCATTGTCGATCAGCAGAATTTGTACAAGTGAGCATTTTGTCATGCTTTGACGCATGCTATAATTCATCTTGATTCATAATTCTTTACATGCCGCATACACATATGTATGACTGCAGACTGTTCAGGACGCTGGAGCAGTTCATGTCGCTGCCCATGTTCATACAATTCACGGTGACCGCCTTCAATATTTGCATCTCGGTCGTGGCGCTGCTCTTCTTTCTCACTTGGCCCTTGGATCGTTTATATTTCTTCTTCTATTTTCTAGCCATGCCCTTGCAGATCTTTCCCATCTGCTACTATGGCACCAATAATGAGATTCTCTTTGGCACACTGCAATATGCCGCCTTCAGCAGCAATTGGATCGAACAAAGTCGCAAGTACAAACGCAATATGATCTTCTTTATGGAACGTTCGCTTAAAAAGACCAGCGCCATGGCTGGCAACATGTTCAGCATCAGCTTGGATACCTTCTTCTCGACACTCAAGGGCGCCTATTCACTCTTTACGCTTATACTGACATTGCGAAAATGAAATGAAAGCAATAAACAAAGATTTTAAAGTTATTCCACGACACTTGTGCCTGCTAAGCTGTTAATTTGTTGTTGTGCTTTGATTTTTCTATTCAATATGCAAAAAATCCAAACTAAATCAATATCTTCGACACTACTGCTACACAATAAATGCGTTACAAACTCAGCAAATGTTTAATATATGGCGCAGCGTAGACAGACGTTTTTCACAGAGACTGTGTAAAGCTGATTTCTGAAGTGCAAGTCAAGCCTTGCTTGGCATATTTGCACACATTTTGAACAGTGTATTGGTTTTTGTTAAATAATTGCCATTAAGCTGCTGTCGTCGAGTACAGACAGCGGCTGATCCGGCTGACAACCCTTGTAACTAATTTATATGCCAAGTTGTATTAAAAATAAAAGCTGCCATTAAATATTGTGTTGTGCAGTTCGTGTAGCTTTTCTTCAGAAAACACTTGCCTATGACGCAGCGTTTTTTACTTAGCCACGCACAAGGCAACTTGACTTTACCGTTTTGCTGCTCACACTTCTTGTGCTTATGAAGTTAACTTCATATAATGCCAACAACTGTCAGTCGCTGCCATTTTTAATATAATTCATAATATTTAAGCACTGCACTGTGCACATAAAGCATAGAATGTGTGCTGCTCACCTTAATCTTTGCAGTAATATAGAAAATTGAAACACAGCAGCCTCATGCCGGAAATTACACAAAATGTTAACCCAACATACACGAAGAAGAGCAAAAGAAAAGGAAATTTTTATTAGATTTTATTTGCTCATATGCAAGCATGTATCATAAAATATTTAGTATGTGTATGCAAAGTGAAAAGCAGATGAAAATAGTTTTTGCCAAAAATTTTACATATAAAGGTACAGTGAAAATTCACTTGAATGTACTAATGATTCACTTCTTAATCCTGCTTTGGTTTCACTATCACTGCACTTTCCCAAATATATATCATCAGTTTGGCATGACAGATGCTGCTTCATTTTTGTTAAAATAGTAAAATAAATTCTTACTGTGATATTGTGCAAGATAAGTAACCTTTCTGCTTTCACTATTCTTTTATAAAGCAGACGCATACTGACAAAAAACGAAAATTCTACATTTAGCTATAGTCAGACTTCTGCTTACGTACAATTAGACAAAGGAATACGTTTCATAAAAATGTTGTTTAAATATGCAAATTGTCTTTTTGCTGTGGCTTTTATGCTTTCAGTTAGTGGTTTTTATGCTGGTTGGCATTTCTGTTGTCATGTTATTGCATTATTTTCACAAATGACTTTTCATATTTGCAAAGTGAAAAATGGCAAAAGATTTTCATATCTTACATATGTGCGCACAGTAAATGTCAACTAAAAGAAATGCGACGAATGCAGCTGCCAGCTCTTCAGCATGCAACGTTGCGTATGAAAATACTTTGGCTGCATTACGTATACGCAACGTGGGTACGTTAATCTTTTGCTATGCTTTGCTCTCAAAGAGCAGACAAAAGTGGCGAAACTTGCTAACCACAATCCTGACTACGAAGAATGACGTATTGAGTTTTTTATGCAAGCTATGATATAGAATACAAAATAAAAACAAAACAAAAAATAAAAAAAAAAATAACAAACCTCTTTAAATTGCTGTGTGAAAAAATAAATTAAGCTGCACTAGAGCTTTATTGATTATTACTAAGAATGACTGTAACAAAAAACTTAGCAAAAGTCAATAATGTCACGATGTTATAAGATTTCTATCACAAACACGGTCATGCATATTTGTAAAATATGGGACCATTTATATGCCTTTGCATGCGCATATTAAAGCGAATATTGAAAAAGAAAAGTGTGTTGATTTAATTATTGAAATGTTTAATTTACTGTTCAACGAATTCAAATAAACATTCTTATTAAAAAAAAATGTTTAACTAAAGTGGCATACTCTGCTGCATTTAAATGCCAATCCAGGCTCCAAGGCTGCTCTCTTTTTATATATTTATTTTTTTAATTGTTTTCAGTTTTTTTCTACATATAAATTAAAAGTGAAAAAACGAGATTGTTTTATTATTGATAATCAGATAAATCTGCTTTGCCCACTTTCAGCACATAGGCAAAAAATTTCTCGCAAAAAAAGAGTAAACTATGAAAATGGTATTTAAATATTATATCTTGCCGCTGGCATAAGGCATATACATGCATATATTGTAGTATGCGCAATAAAAAAGCAATTGAATAAAAGGAGTAAAAAAATAAATCATATTTTTTATGCCGCCAAACATAAATAAACTGCTAACATTTTATTTGTATATTATATTTGCTTATATGCGCAATGTGCAATAAAGTTTGCCATTTAGTTTATGTTTATTTTAGTTTCTTCTTATTTTATGATTAAGTTTTTTATATAGTTTCAGTTTATTTTTGTATTTTTTTGGTGCTGCTGGCTGCTTGGCTTTTTATGCTATGCGCCGCAGAGCCTTGTGCAGCGCAGCATATTTCTCAGGCATTTATGTTTTGCTTTCTGCTGTTTGCCTCTACTTAGCTTTGCTTTTGGTTTTTTGCTTTTGGTTTTTTGCTTTTGTTTTTAATATGTTTTTAATAATACCATTTAACCGTTTGGTGGCCAATTGTGTTTTTTATTTTTCGCTTATTTCTGTTTTTCTTTTGTTTTTTCGTTTTTTTTTTCTTTTTTTTGTTTTTGCATTTGTCTGTTGTTGTTATTATAGGCGAGTTTGAACAGAGGCACTTATGCGCAGAATTTATGCATATTTCTTACTTGTTATTTTTTTTCTTCTTTTTTTTTCTTTGTAGTTTTCTTGTTTTGTTTTTGTTATTTTTTTGGTTTATTGTTTCCAGTTTTAACGGTCAGGGTTGCGGCCCGGCTTTACTGTATGCATACATAATGTTTTTTAATTAATAAATTAATTACCGGGTCGTCATGGGTATTATTATAATTCTTTTTTGCGTTTTTGCAGACACACACACACACACACACACACACACACATGCACACTGCTGCGCCTTAAAGTATGTCAAGGTTTAAGATAAGAATCTTACAGAGAAGAAATATTGTTTCTATGTACGAAGTTGCTCATATACTCGTATGTACGTATGTAAAATGTTTCGTCCGCTGGCGCTGATTATGCAAAGTCTTCGACCAATTTTCAATTCATGCCATGCACGACTTACTTTGAGCTTGTGAAATATTTCACAGGGCATAGCAAAGCTCAGCAATATTTCAGACTGATCAAAAATAAAAAGCATTTACGCAAGCGGCTACAGATGCGCATATAAATTAACTTAAGAACAAATAGAAACAAAAATAAAAGCAAACAATAAAAATTGAACAAAAAAATAAAAAGGAAATATGTATGTAAAAATATAATGTTTTCTAAAAATAACATAAATGAGCAAAAGCATGTTTTAAATGTTTAACATTTTTTATTTGATTTTTTTTTCTTTTTTATTGGAAAAAAATGTTAAACAAAACAAAAAAAAAAAAGAACAAAAAAAACACAGCAGCAGCATAGTTTCAGAATATTAGCAGAATATGTAAAAGAAAAACTGGTTGGCAAGTCAGAGTACGGCGATGCGGCAGGCTGGCCTTGTGCTAATCTACTTTTCGGTAAGCTAGACTTGACGCAAGCAGCCACAGCAGAGGCAGCAGCAGCAACAGCAGCAGCAACAGTTGCTAGCACAACAGAGCAGAGACCAGTCTTGTTATATGGTTGATGTTGTTTTTGTTGTTGTTGTTGTTTGTTGTTGTTTTTGTTGTTATTTGCTAGTCAAGCTATAAAATAACATGCGCGAAAAATCCAGCAACATGCAGCTGTGCAGCATGGCAACAACAATAATAGCAATAACAACAACAATAACAACAAAGCAAACCGACCGTAAACGTCAACGTCGCTTTGACTTTTCGCTTAAAGTTTTTTAAGCTATTTGCACAGAATATTTTCAGCCGACGAACGTTTAGGTACAAACGCACGGAAAAATCACAAAAATCGCAAAAATCATAAAAGCTGCCACCACAACTCTGACACAACGTCTGGCCACTTAAATTTGCGCTTGACTTTGCCTTTGAGCGCCGTGCTGGCATTTCAAATCGCATGCACGCCATTCAAGCCAAGATCAATGCGCTCTTGTGTCTAAGCTGACAATCGGATACGCTCTGTGCCAGTGTGCTTGCTTGGCTGTGTGTGTGTGTGTGTGCGCGACATTAGTGCTTTGGCTTTCGTTCGTTTTGACCTAAGCGTTTTGTAAAATGCGTTTTAACAATGATGTACGCAGCTAAGCTGATTTTCAAGTGCACATTAAAACTCGATAGCTAAAATTTTGTTGTTATTTTTTATGTTTTATTTTTGGTTTCTTTTTTATTGCAGATCATCATAACTGCCATGGATCGCTTTGTATGGTTTGTGCTGCTGGTTGTCATGACACACCTGGTCACAGAGTTCACACGCGTGACTGGCTATGCGCGCGGCATAAGACACGAAGTCGTGCTGGTGAACGATGTAAGTAGCTGCAGTGACGTTGCCACACTAATTACACAGTACATACACGCACGAGTATGGCAAATGCAATAATATGCAGTGCAGTGCATTTGCCATGCTTCACTGTAGCAATGTAGCATGCTGTGCTTTGCCATGCAAATCTGGCCACATCTGGCACTTTGGCAAATGTAACTTGATAATTGCCAAACAAATTACAAAATATTTTATATGACTGTCGGGCAAATGTGCATATTGCCAATGTCAGTGCCATTGCCAGTAGAGCCGTAGACAACAACAACAAAAATAGCATAGAGATAAGCAAAAAAGCACAACATTTTCGAAGATTACAATTTTACATTTATTTTATATAGCAAAGAAAAACAATAAGCCATGGCAAACATGTCGTATGCGCAATAATTAAATTCATTTCTAGCCAAGCGCCAATTAGTGCTGGCAAATGCCAAAAAGAGCTTTATACTTATTTCATTTGCCTTATGCCAATTACAGACACTACTGCAGGCCATGCCGGTGCAGAATCTGCTGCTCTATCCAGGACACGAGCAGACGCTCTACGAGCGACCCGCTGCCGCCAGCTATGTGAGCAACAACGTTGGCCTGCAGCCGAACGGCGCTTACATATTGGGCGGCATACAGCCGGCTGTGGCCAGCGCCGGAGCAAATGCTGCGACGGGAGGCAGCGCCAGCAATGAGCAAGGATATGCATTTTTTAGCTTTCGTCCTTTGATCGACAGCATATTCGAGGTAAGTGACAGCAAGAAAAACAATTTTCTCTTTTCACTTTTTTTTTTTTTTCTTTTACTGCATTTTTATTTGCAATACTAAAATTTGTCTATTGTGTTTTTGTTCTTGTTTTCGGTTGTGTTTGTTGTACGCAGATACCCATATCAACGCTGCGTGCGGTCAACAGTTTGGTGGCGCGTCTAACCGGCAGCTATCGCCAAGCCACAGCGGATATAACGCAGAAGAGCGCCGCACTCACAGCAACAGCAGCGGAAGCTGCCGCACTGCCTGCGTCGTCCGAATTGCGGCTGCCAGTGCGCCAGAGTCGCAGTCTGCATGCGACTGTCGTGCCGGCGGCGGCCGCAAGATCCGCAAAGAAGTCACTAATGCGCGCACAGTCAGCGTAGAGCAACGGATTGCAGTTGTTTATTTAACTTTTACTTATTTCACTTTTTTTTATTCTTTTTTTTTTATT
>JBAMBQ010004763.1:0-37007 GCA_037044495.1 Stegana nigrithorax | reverse complement strand
ACCTCCGGGCGATAATACATTCAGACCCAATAATCTGCCGCTCGCTGAATCAACCGGTGGCGGCGGCATAACATCCACGGCGGTGCCCATCAAGCCGACACGTCAGAAATTAAAAGAAAAACGCGATCAACGTTTACTCTCGGTACCGAATATTAAATATCAGGCGCGTGATTTACGCGGCATACGTATAAATAAAAACGACGCATCGCCATCGATGATGGGCGGCAATCTAGGCAAGAAAATACGTAAGTATACAAAAATAAAAAAAAAAAACCGAAACAAACCAAACATAAACAATGAATGATTAAACAAACAAGCAAACAAAAAAAAAAAAAATAAAAAAAAAACTTGCCAAAACTCAGACTTTTTAAGTCAAAATATAAAAACCACAACTCAGAAGCAAAGCAGCACATTATTCTTGCTCTTGCTCACACACACGCTCGCTCACGTTCTCTGACTCTGTCGTCTTAGTTTTGCTCGTTAGCTCGCTCTCTTTCTCACACTCTCTCTCTATCTGTCTCTTTCGTTTGTTCGTTCGTACGTTAAATTTGTCACATACACACACACACACACACACACACACACTCGCACACAGGTACACACACATGCAGAGACAGACGCACGTACGTATTCACATATTTTACTGTAACGGTTGACATGGGATGGGGCGAAATCAATTACTTTGCACAGACTCAAGTTGTTGAGAACAGCAGACTGCAGTCTGCAAATAAATATTCATGCAATGAGGTGCTAAAAAAATTAAAAAATGCGACTACAAAGAAAGATAAATGAAAGAATGCATCCACGCCGGATGCTAACGGCTATGACATATGACTGAGAGTGATTTGTATTAAATACACTGTGTCAGTGTTGCCGCTTTGGTGGAAACACTTTCGCTAGAATTTTTCAGATTAATTGGACTAACAATTGTGCGTAGTGGCAACACTGGCGCATTCACACTAACATACTGACGCTCACTATGACTACTGAGAGTGCTAACTAACACAATTGCAAAGCGATGATACAGTAGTGGTCTCTTTCAGACTCATGCAGTGTCTGCCGGAACAGAAACTGTCATGGCGACAGGCTTGCTCTTCTCCCAGTTTCGCGTGTAATTTGTTGTTGCGGGCCTGAAAGCCATCTTTAAATGTTGCGGATGCTGTTGCGTGTGTAACGAATGTTCTTTGCTGTTGCCTGCATGAGGCCACAATGAATATACTCTGACGCGTCACGCAACTTTGAGTGTGCCTGCATTACCAATTTTTGCAAGCGCAAGTTTTAAAGTACAACTCGTGATTTTATGTTTTCAGCTTATTACAAAAAATTTTTTTTATTATTATTATGATTGTGTTTATTATTACTAGCATTACGCTTCATTATAGTTGTGCTTATTTTTATGTATGTATGTATATGGCTGTAGGATAAAAAGATTATACAACGGCATCCCATAAATTCAAAATTTACAATTTTTACACAATACATTCGCTTACAGGAAATTTTGTCAAAATAGTCAAAGAATACCAAACCTTGCGTGACTGTGGCATCTACTTTACAAGTGACTTCATGGGGCAATGAAGTATATATGTATTTGAAAAAAAGAAACAAAATTTGTTATTTTTTCTTTGTCATTATTATTTTTCTTTTTGTGTAACAAAGCGTGAATTGCTTTTTTAAGGTTTACCATGTCTACTTTTGGGCGTAAAAAACTTTTGCTAAAGCTTAAGTGAATAGCAATGCGATGTATTTTATACATATCAAATGCGTTTCAAACTTGTGATTTTTTTTTTTTCTTTCTTTTAATGTTGATTTTATGATAAAAGTTCTTCTTGTAATTTGATTTATACGTAATGTCTCTATGGCCTATACTCTTAGCATATTATGTTATTTGTGAGTATGCCTGTATAAAATAAAAACAAAACGAAATGAAAACGTAACAAACAAACTATAAATCTATATATACAATATATATTCAAATATATGATCTGAATAAAATACATACCAACAAACCAATCGTAGTATACAAAATATATATGTATGTCCAGCTCGCTCTTAATATATCTACTTAACTGTCTTAACTGTCTAAAAAAAACTCTCTTGCTATTACAACCCAAAAAAGTATACTCATTGCAATCTCTACAAATACGAACTCTTAGTTTAACTTAGGCACTTGCTATGACAAAACCTTAACCTAATTTAAATAATACGAATGCGTAAAAGTAAAATACAATCTAAGCTCTAACTAAAAACAATTATATGCATAATTAGCTACAACAACTTACACGATCAAATTGCAACTAAATATTTTTACAAGTATGCATTATTACCTATGCTAACTGTTTATGTATAAGAAACTTAACTCCAACGCCGATCACAAAAAAAAAATATCCAAAAAATTTAATAAAAAAAAATTAATTGTTCCAACAATTCACAGCAAAAGTATGCACATAAGCAGCTTGCATGCTTAACAGCTGCTCTTCTAATGCAACTGCATAACAGTCATACTGTTAAGTACAAAGCATGTGCAGTGCAGTTGCGGTTC
This sequence comes from Stegana nigrithorax, assembly GCA_037044495.1. NCBI lineage: Eukaryota > Metazoa > Arthropoda > Insecta > Diptera > Drosophilidae > Stegana > Stegana nigrithorax. Next base: position 34,468 of record JBAMBQ010004763.1, on the reverse strand, counting down.
AGTTGTGCGCTGTTAATGTGCTTGCTTAACAGGTGCTGTTGCACAATTCACTGGCAACTGTTAAGCAAGCAGTTGCATAGCTGATTATGGTACGTACACATTTATGAACGATTAGCGTGGCGTTAAAAACAATATCTTAATTGTAGTGTACTTAAATACAATAATACAAAGAATGCGTGATCACTAAGTCGACGCAATGTCCTGCACAAAAGGTGCTTTGCGTACCTGCGCCGCCATTTGTTAAAAATCAACCAAAGCCAGCCAGTGTTGCCAACGTAACAGCACAAAAACTTGTTTATTTTTGGATTGACAAACGCAAAGAAAATTTGCTGCACTATATTTGCATATTTTATTTTGATCTACTCTTTTTTTTTTTTAATTTTTTATTGAAACAGTTTTGTAGTTAAGCCTTGGCTTGTTGTAACACTCTTAAGCATTTGTGTCGGCATTAAGTAACGCAGGTGCGTGAAGACCTCCAATTAAATTAAAAGAAAAACAATCCCAACTGTGCACTTAACTCGCTTGTTGTTGTCTAGTGTAATGCAAAATACTCGTAATTTAATTTGAAATATTCAAGGCGGCTTCATTTCAAAACTTTTTTCCTTTTTGTTTTGTTAATTTTTTTTCTTATATTTTTTCTTTTATTTTTTTTTTTTTTTTTTTTCGAAACTATACTACATATAAAATATTTTTATCATAGTAGTTTTCTTATTATAAAAAAAAAACTGAAATTAATATAAAAAAAAACACTGACAAAAAAAATTTAATAAGACTAAAATCAATCAATAAAAATGAAAAACAAACAAAATGTTTCACAATTGCGTTGCCTTTTTGTTATAAACTAATTTCGAATTATTCTGCTTCTTCTCTCTTGAAACAATTTAGGCTTCGGATGCCGAAGAGGTGCAGTACAATTGCCTTTATGTGATTGTATGGAGGTTTTTTGGTAATACAACATTTTTCTACTTATAACTCATTAAGAAACAAAAATTTAAAGCAAACGAAAAAAAAAACGAAAAAAAAAAAATGCAAAAACAAATAAAATTAGCAAAATTCTTGTTTTGTTTTGTATGTATTGCATTTTGTTGTACTAGAACATTTAGCAACATCACATAATATAAACAAAGAAAAAAGTAACAAAATTTAAATTAAAAAAAAAAAAACAACGCAAGTATTTTACATTATAGAACAAGCAAATTTTTTTATGTACGGTACACAAAATAATAAAAAAAAAGAGAAAAAACAACAACATAATTTTATGTTTCACCCCTTTGTTTGTAGCTTTTACTGTAAACAAAAAAAAAAAAAAAAAAAAACATTAATAAAACAAATTCGAAAGATACAAAGCAACACCACAAACCACCAACAAACAAAACAACAACAACAAAAGAACGTACTCAGCAAGTGCGTGTGTTATGCTAAAAATTAACATAAAAATGAAATCAACCAAAAAATAATAACAGAATGTTTAAATGAAACTAGCAACCACTGCAAACCACACAAAGCACAATGTCGTCTACTCTCTCTTTCTATTTATTTTTCTCTCTCTCTCTCTCTGTCTCTCTCTATCTCTGTCTCTATGTCAGCCTAAGTACTCGTCTACTAACTGCATTTCTATGTAGAATAAAACACAACGCAAGCGATTTTATGTGCGATATTTACACCTTACGTGCTGATGTTTTTTTTTTTTTTTTTTTGTTATTTGTAATAGTTACATTTTTTAGTTCTATTTTTTGCAAGAGGCGTATGCGCAAAAATTAAATTAAGAAGCAAATGCCTCAAATAAATACATAGCAATTACATACATATTTGTGTGCACTGCTTGAAATCACGTTGAGGTCACGTTGCACACTGCACAAATAAAAAAAAAAAAAAAAACAAACAAATCAACTAATTAAACTAAACTAAAATTAAACATATTTTTAATATAAGCAGACAAGTGCTGAAATCTAGCAAAACGTGCGCAAAATTATTTTTAACCATTTTTGCAGACGATGGTTGACTAAATGCTAAGCCAACCCAGTGATAAAAGGACGCTATGCGTTGTCGTACTCGTTACATTGTAATTTATAATTATTATTATGACGAAACGTGACATTTTTCGAAAGTAAAAAACAAATAAACGAAACTGCTGCCTTTACATATTCCATGCCGCAATTCAAAACAAAGAACAGAGAAAGCACTTGATATAGACTTAGAAGTTTAATAAAGTCAAATAAAGTGACCTTTTAACTCTACAAAGCAAATAAACTATTAAAAATAAAAAAAAATAAGCAGACATTTGCAATGCAAATAAATATATGAAAATAACGACGAGAACAGACTACAAAAATGGTAACTCTCTGCTTGGCCATTTAATGGCAATGGCGGCGCATACAGTGCTGCAGTGTTGTAAAGTGTGCTTAGCCGGCCGCTGCCAGCGCCAAGAGCCACGATTACACCTAACCATAGTGTAGGAGCACAAACCTCCGGTGCTGCCTAACGTAGCCTGTCTTTGTGATTTGTGCTGCTTTGAATTTCGGTTTAATGTTTTTTCTACTGCGCAATGCATATACATATGTACATACATAGATGTATGGAGTAAAAGTGGCCTTGATTGGGTTTCGTTAACGTTTGCAGTTTTTAGCTGCTTTTTGTTTTTGTATAAATGTATGTATGTTTGTGTGCGCATTTTCTTTTTCATTTTTTTTTTTTACAAGTTGGCGAACTGTTTTGCAAAGCAATAAAAAAATGCTTTATTTTTTTTTTTGTTTATGCGCGTATACTGAATAATTTTGTTTGAATAAAATCAATTTTAGCGAAATGAAATAATAATTAAAAAAACGCTAAACACAAACGCCCAAGCAAGCGAAATTTAGCTGATAATAGAAAATATCTTTTTGTTTATGTAAATATACTGAACTGAACTTGAACATGCCTTGTCTCGCTGACTGTTTGTGTGTATGCGTAAACAACAAATGAAAATTGCACAAATTACATAAGAACCAAATTAACAACAACAATAATTTACATATACACATGTATGTAAACAATGTATGTATATATTGTGAATAGAAAAAGTCTAACAGGTGCCTGCAAGCCGGCTATGGTTATTTTTTTTTCTACCATTGCAGAAGACGTGCATATTTTGGCTTGATTTTTATTAAAATAAAACTTAAAAAAAAAAATAAAATATAATTTAAATGTCTCTCGCTGTCTGTCTCGTTCGTTTTTTAATAAATTTTATTTCTCATTCTATTACTTACTTTTTCGCTGTGGCTATATCTCTCTCTCTTTTTCTCTCGCTATCTCTATCTCTCTCTTTCTCTTTATATAAACATATATACATATATGTATATATATATAAATATATTAGTATATAAACATACTAACGCTTAATTAAATGTCAGAAAAAAACAAACCAAATAAATTTAAAAACCAACATCGAAATTGTTGTACTCATTTATGTTTTGTGAAAATTTGCACCAAGCGCTTTTGTTTAATGCTTCAAATTTTTATTTCTGCTGCAAAATTATTAAAATAAAAAAATCAACAGCAACTGTTAAAACAATAAAAAATTAATGCACCCAAAATATGTACAAATTTATAACTGTACAAATTCATACATTTACACTCTATTAAACTAATTACTTATGTATAAATACGTTTCGTTTATTAAAAAAACAAAAAAAAAAATAATATTTATATACATATATATAAAATTACAATTACAAATACAACACGTACAAAAATAAATTCTTGTAAAACATAAAATTTATTTTCTTTCGTTACAAGTCCGAAAAAAGCTTTTATTACATTTTTTTATTGATTTTATTTTTCTATATATATTTATTTAATATATATACATTTATTTGTTTCTCTTTTTTTTGTATTTAATTAAGTAGTTTTAAGCGCAAATTAATATAAAAAAACAAAAACAGCATATTTTGTGCAAAATTCAAAAAGAACAAAAGCAAAAACAAAAAAAAAAGTATGTATAACTTTTTATTGTTGTACGAACAAGTACCGAGCAACAAGAAAAAACAGAAAAAAAAAGCAAAAACAAACTAAAATGAACTCATTTTGTCATATGTCCATTTATTATTTGTTTTTCTTCTTTTTGTATTTCTCTCTTTCTCTCTCTCTCTCCCCACTCTCTCACGTATGATGATGATGGTGGTGATGATGATGATGATTCCAAAACGTAACGAATTGATACAAACTGAAAAAAAATCGAACCGTAATCGAAAACAAAACAAAAACTAAAAAAAAAAAAAAACGATCAAACACAAATCAAATTATATAAACTGCAAAAAATAACTAATTAAATGAAATGAAATGAAACGAAACGAAATGAAACGAAACATAACGCATATTGCGCAGTTAAATGGCGGAGCAAGCAACTCGGCACCGATGGCTGCAGCCGCAGCCGCCGCCGCAGCGGCAGGCAACAGCGGTAACAAGTTTGTTCAAGCCGTTTCAGGTTCATGCCCAAACTCTGGCCAGGCCTATCAGCTTAACGAGCCAAACACTGGCACCGCTGCTGCTGCTGCAGCTGCTGTTGCTGGCGTCGCCTCAACTGATGGCGGTGATGGTGGCAATAGCGGCAGCATGAGTGCTGCTGGTGTTGTTGCTGCTAGTGCTGCTGGTGGTATTGGCGTTGGTAGTGGTGGTATTAGTGTTGGTGTTTCTGGTATTAGTGGAGGTGGAGGTGCAGGAGTTGTTGGTGTTAATGTTGGTGGTGGTGGTGTTTATGGTAGTACTGCTGCTGCAAGTGATCAGCAGGCAACGGCTGCGGCTGCAGCTATAGCAGCGTCCTTTGATAGTGGTCTCGCTGAGGGTCTCGACACCGTTGCCAGCGGCGGTGCAGGTGCGCAACAACAACAACAACAACAACCACATCATCATGCACATCATCAAACATCCGTTATACAACAGCAGTCAGTGACATCGTATGAATCCCTAAAGAAATCAAAATCACAAGGTGGGATCTAAACGAAATCTACATAAAAAAAAAAAAAACAAAATAAACAAAAAATAACATCCAAACAAATACAATATGATAACATACACACTACGTACGAAAAATGAAAAAAAAAAACAAAAAAAACAGAAAACTAATTTTCAATTGGCAAAACAAAAACGTGCAAAATTTAAAAAAAAAAATAAAAAATAGAAACACATACACACACGCACACGACACAAAGACACAACTGTGACGTATGCACAAATCACAAACACGACAACAACAACAACAACAACAACTACCACAAATTGCAATAATTACAAATGAAATGCAACGCATATTGTTTATACAACTGTAATTAACAACAAACACAGCACGCTACAACAAATATAGCCATAACAACAACAACAACAACAATAAGAACAACAGCACCCACAATACACTTGACAGCAAATTCTTTGGCAGATTTGATTGTTGCTTCTTTTTTGTTCATTACTTCTTCTTCCTCTTCTTTTATTCGGCTACTTGCATGTAGGTTGGCCACCCTACAATAAACACCTGACAGCTGTCAATCATACGTGTGCATGCATGTTGGCATGCATGTATTACGTCACGCACCGGTATCGCACTGCTTAAACAGAATGACACTTCAGAAATACTAAATGAAAGCAGTTAGACGTGTACGTTGCAGTTACAGTTGCAGTTGTCGTATGCGATACTTATCCAAAATATTTGACATGCACCTGTCTGAGGTGTGTAATTAATGTGCAGCAGCTGCATAACCACATGCAATCAGAGTTTTTGATACTTTTTGCTCTAGCAGCACATGACAAAGTTCAATTTTGTTTAATTTCGTTAAGTTTTTGTTTTGATTGAAGGCAAAAACAAAAAAAAAAAAAAAAAAAAACATTTGAAAAATGCCAATTTCTTGTTACTGTCAAGGCTGTGCCTCAGCTGTTGCCACTTTACGGTTATACCCGCAATTTGTTCTCTTGCGAATGCTGCCAAAGGAAGTCAACTGACAGAAATTGAAAACCGAGGCGTAACTGTACAGTATTAACTCAAAAATGTGTACCATAAGAATTGCAATTGTTTTATTATAAATAACCTTCCTTCCGTATGGAGCATGGGAATCTCTTCGCAGCGGTATGCGCAACGATTCGCACCCGTTCGTTGTGTCTAGGGACACCAGTATCTGTGGGTGGCTGTGAGCAGTGGGGACTCCCTGCTTTATGTCGAATCCCAACAACTGTTTTATTGAGGGCTTAAAAAGCACTTCTGCCAGGCAGAAGGCCAGCACCGGGGTTCGTTCCTCGAACTTTGCGCATCAGAATTATTTGGCGCACTAATATTGTTCCAAGCGGGAAGAGATATGGAATTTTTTTTTTCTTTTTCGATAAATCATTACACACCGGAAACAACAAATAAAAGGAAGTACATAAATATTTTGTTAAGTTTATTTAACAACACTACTATGAAACCGTTATACAAGACGGAAATAGCACAAGTCGGATACTCTATTTCATTCAGAAACTGAGAGCGTTAGAACTTCTGTACCCCGCACAATATTTTTCTTTGTTTCCAACTTTGGTAGAAAATTTATGTTAAATGCGCATTAAAAAAGAAACTTAAATCCAAATGAAATCGTAATTACTTATTTGTTTAACATCATATACAAAAAAAAAGTATCAATAACTTTGCACATAGCGCTTTGCTCAATCGGGGCTCTGAGCATTTCAGAAAGAGAAAAAAACTTATTGCTCCAGCCACGCTCCTGGTTTAGTTTTGAATCCGATTATATTTTACATTATGTGTACACATCTTCGTTACAGTACAACACTTTTTAGACGCAAACACGCCAACCAAAACAGTAACGCCTACCAGACTGAGACAAGATTCACTGACGCGTAGTGTCAATGCAAAGTTGAATTACACATTGGCTTGTCGTATAATGCTTTTGCGTAGTGTGGAGCATGTAATGATTAACAAACACACTTGTGCAACAACTTGGCAATCCCTTTAGTATTCTTTTCGCTTATTATGTTGAAAACAAATGTAGTAACAAAAAGGCATATACAATAAGTAGCATATGTCTTTTGTAGATTGTTTTTTTTTTTGTCGCTTCTCATTGCACACATAGTATTTAGGCAATACTGTAGCAACGACAACTGCGCAATAATGCACAACAATGCACCGTGCAGCAAATTGAAATGTGCTTTACATATGTATGTATGTTTTTGCTGACACTTTGTTGTTTAGTGGAAGTAAATTTAGTCAAGGTTACTCCCCCTTGCATAATGCACGTGAATCCAGTGTTATGGCAACATTGTCTTTCTATTGCTTCAAAATGAGTATGTAATTGATTAATCAGCTAGATACTTTGCTTTTGCGCAATATGTAGTTGAAGTTTTTGATAAACTATTTGCCATTTTGTGGCAAACACTGTTTGGCGTGTTGCACCTTGACAATGTCGGGGATTCCCCTTGTGCACAGTCGACCCGAGTTCAGCTGTTTTTGGCCTTAATGTATTTTGTGTGGGTACAGCGAATGTTTGCAGCCTGTTTTGTAATTGGCATCACGATCACAAAACACACTTTTAATCACACACATACACACACACACACATACACACCCATATATATACATGCATACGCACACAACACGTATACATCGCCGTTTCATTTGCCACAAGCACAAATCTTTAATACGTATGTGTAATATTCGCATAGCAAGCAAACGACAAAATATTTACTTATTGGCAATTTGTATTCGTCTCTGCTACTACATACATACGTATATAATATACTTAAATTTTTTTTCTATATACATACATATATATATATATACAAATACTCGTATATAATAAAAAAAAAAAAAAAAAAAACAAAAATAGTTAATCCTTAAGTCAAAAATTGGTAATGTCAATAAAGCACACACATTGCATGCTGAAATATGCAACAAAAAGAAAAAAAAAAAACAAATTGGACGTGGACAAGAGCAAAAAACAAAAACAAAACAAAGTCGAAAAAATCGAAAATCAAGCAATAAAAACAATTGAATTAATTTTGGTACATTCGCGCTACATACGCATAGCCTTTGCACACTGCGTATACGCAACAGCTGCGCAAGCGAATACGCATGCCATGTCTCATAGACATGAGACGACGACTGCTCACACACACGACGCGGTCCTCGTTGTGCGCATTGACGTCGCGATTACGTTATGATTTTATCGTTATCGATAACTGTGTTTCACACCGCTTTGTTGCGTCGTCGCAAGTGGTGCCACTGCGCACACTGCTGCCCTTTGAAGGCAGCAAAGCAATCGGCAGCGACGCCTGCGTGTACATAACTGAAGTATGCATATGTTTTGATTTCCGTGTGCCTACATTTGTATAATGTAGGAAACTACTCTGAATGCGACCATTCATATGTGTGTGGCTATGCATAAAAGGATCCTTCTACTTGTGAAATTTACTTTTGCAATCATTGCCTGTGTCAGGCAGAAGGCCACCGCCGGGGTTCGAACCTCGACGCACTTGCACTGTGACACGACATACAAAAAAAATGGCATATTTTGCGTCAAATGACATTGATTCTTTATTGGAGTCTAATATCAATAGCCATAGCCAGGGTTGCTTTGCGATGACATATCAAATCCAAACTCTAACATGCTCACAGTTCTAACTATTGTTGAAGCTTCATTGCTGCATGCATGCCAATATATGTAGTATGTCCACTTTCCAGCACGCCGCGATTCATACAGCATACATCACGTAACATATTCACGTGAAAAGGTTTTGCGTATGTCAGTAGCGCATTAATTTGCTTAAAAAATTTAAAAGAAAACAAACAAAAATCCAAAAAAAAAAAAAAAATAAAACAAAATTGTAGAAAAACTACAACAACAAGAACAACAAGTACAAAAAAAAAAAAAAATCAAAAACAAAAAATAGAACAGCCGCACCTGTACACAGCCAGAACTCGATTTGCTCTAATAATAATCTTATAACTTCTAGATAAATTAGATGGCACATTCTCAAGATCTAGATCGTCTTCAATGTCCAGCATTGATATGTCTTCCTCAGAATCTGTTACCTGTTTAGCTTTTATTGAGAGTTACGCAAAACGAAATGGTAAGCACTCGGGCTCTCATTGCCTGTCTTTCAGTCAGGCTATGGACTATGGACTATTGTTACTATTATTTTTTGGCAGATATTTTAACACTTGTTCCTACACTCTGGATTGGAACTAGTTTTGGTTCAATATTAACGTTGTTGATTACGATGCCGGAGCGTGAGATGCGCAAATCTCAGCCCGTATTGGTAACAATTAATGGTAAGCCAAAACGACATAACCAATAAAAATAAATTTCATATCTTATTGTCACGATACTCTGTTTTGTTTCCTTGCAGGTGGCCCAGTTGTACGTCTCAAGGGTTCCATAACCTCCATGTCTTTCCTAGATTCATTCGGTTCGATCATACCATATACATTTGAGCCATGGCGTGACGAGAGTCGAGACAAGAAAGATCGTATGGCATTTTAATTAATTTTAGTTTATAATTTATGTTTTTGTTTTAAATTCAAATTTATTTTTTTTTAATAATTTTTGCTTTTTTTTTTCTCAAATTTATTTTGAAGCTATTTTAATTATGTAGTACATACAAGTATATGACTCTCACTTATTGTATTGTATCGTCTATAGCAAGCAGTGGAGGTTCGTTAGTAGTGTACTGAAATCGTTTCAATTGTTTTGCAGGCACACCCACGAAGAGCAGCAGCCGTACGAGCCCCACATTCACACCAACAACTGCCAATACAATATCAAATATATCGGGTGGTGCTGGCGGCGGCAATATCTGCAGCAGCAGCAGCAGCGGCATCAGTGGCAGCATCAGCACAGGTCTTGAAACACTCACCGACAGACAATATATCGTAATCGCTAGCGAGAAACAAACAAAAGTCTTCGATATCGCAAACCAATGTTGTATTAATCGCATTCAATTATCTGAGATGGATTTTGCAGTCAAGGCAGAAACTATCACGATGAAAGGTGCACAGAGCAGAACTTTATTTAAATATTGCAAATATTTAATCAATCAATCAATCAATTATTGGAAAATAATAAACGTTCTCTCATTTTCAGATGGCTCTTGCTTAGCAACCTATCTTTCGAATGGCCATTTAATGGTACATAGTCTTCCTAGTCTGAAACTGTTGTTGGATACGGATTTCTTACCACTTATGGATTTAAGGTATGTATATTAATTGTAATGAAAAAAGAAAATGCCAGTAAGGAAAAAAAAAAAACAAATTATAAAATCAGTAAAGCTCTAAAAGATTTTTTGAAGCTCCTAAGTATGCCGCTAGTCTAACGTGTATACGTAGTGCATAAGTCCAGCAATTTGTTTTATTATCTCTTGCCATTTTCCCCCAATAATTAATACAAAAACAAAAACCGCAAAAACAAAAAAAAAAAAAACGAAAAAACAACGAAAACAGTTTTCAAACCAAATGTAAACAGGGAATTGTGGATCCAATGCTTTCAATATGGGGTCAACAGATCATTGTACACGAAGACACAACTCAGTAAGTGTTAGCAGTACGCAGTCAGCGTCGACGGCGACGTCGTTAAGTGTCCTTTGCTTCTTCTTGCTTTTGCTACACGCTCTTCGGTTTTAAGCTTTACACTTGTCTTTTGCTTTTTAATGGTTTTCTTCATGCCCATGCCAAGTTCTACTCGCATTATTTTCATTAATTTTCTATCTTAACTTTTTAGTATTTGCATACATTTTTCTTCCTTCTTTTTTATTTTATGTGTAAAGCTACGTTGTGTATTAAACTTGCTTTGTAGTGTTTACTCTTTTTTTTTTTCTTGATCGTTATTGCTGCTTTCAAACATGACAATATTAAAATGTTTACGTTTTTATAACTCTTGCAGAATATCAAAAATATTTTGCTTTAGTCATAAAGGTCATGGATTGTACATGCCATCGCCCACCGAAATACAAAAATTCACAATATCAGCAGAGTTTTGGTAAGTATGCGATGGCGTATATAAATTAATTGACAATTCGCATACTTAAGCCGCCATGTTGTTTCATTCCATTGCGTATCGCAGTCAATTCATTGTTGAGATGATGGGTGAATTATATACGCCTCACGAGATGCCAGAGCAACCGAAGGAAAGTTTCTTCAAGGGGCTGTTTGGAGGCGGCACTAAACTTTTGGATCGAGAAGAACTATGTAAGTGCAAGCAATTACATATGAATTTTGAATTTCTTTCGATGACAACATCTACATTGGTTGTGTGTAATCTAATGCAGTTGGCGAACAAAGCGGGAAAGCGAATCGTTCGGTTGCACGACATATACCAGGCCCGTCTTTGGATCAGCTCGGCCAGCGGGCATCGACTGCGGCATCGGAGATCAGTCGTGCCCATCAATTGGCAATGGAACGCGGCGAAAAGCTCAATGTGCTCGAGGAGCGTGCCGAACGTATGGCCAATCAAGCTCAAGAATTTGGCGGCACAGCGCATCAATTAATGCTTAAATATAAAGACAAAAAGTGGTATCAGTTGTAAAATATCTATTTTAGGAGCCAATTCTACCACAGTTATTGTAATATTGCTTTTATAACACTTTCTACTACATTACGAGTAACGTACGAGTACACTTATTTAATTTCTGTTTTCAAAGTCGTCATGTTATTTATAAAAACAAAAAACAAAAAACCAAAACCAACAAACAAAAACAAAACAAAAAAAACCAACAACAACAAAGTGTGGTAAAAATGTTTTTAATAAAATATATATAGACCAAAATGTTTAAATGAAAAAAAAACAAACGACTTTTTCTAACAAAGCCCGTTATTTACAACAGTGCACGGCGCACATTAAGTATTTAAGTGAATCTATATTGGCTATGGTAAGTGGTTGCTGTTATCGTTGTTGTTGTTGGGGTTACGCATTCGCCTCCGGAAATTCTATTCGTAATCAATAGTTTTTGTTGAGTCCATGCTCACATACCTGAGCGATTTTCTAAGGCGGTCCGGACACTGTTTGATAAAATGACAACCCTAACTAATCTAAAGTTTCGGCACCGATTACTGAATACCTAGATGCAGCCTGCGTTAATCAACACTATGAACATGGAACTGAATCAGCTGGTTGTTTGTCAACAGTGTTTCCAGCTGCAATTTCACAACATAAAAATTAAAAATATTTAGCAAACCACGTTAATGTTAGCCATAATATATGTATGGTATAGAAGCAAAAAAATATTTACTTGCTTAGCTATAGGAAATATTTCCCAATCAAAAAAACTTAATATTTAATATAGCCCCCTACTAGTTTAGCAACTAGGATCACTGTGCAACCTATGATTGCACAGACTGTCAAAGTGTTGCCATCTGCGGCAAGTTTTTAAACGTTACGTCATAACGTTACGTTGGGAGTGCGTAGTAAACGTAACGGTCGTCGGATGCAACGCAAGCGTTATGTAAGTAAAGTGCACTCCTTTGTAACTATATAATATGACAAACCAAAAAAAATGCTAAATGCGTTATGTGAAAATGCTTTTTTTTACTCAAATATTTAGTATGCTTCATTAATTATGAAAAATCATGTCAAATATTATATTATATATGACTGCTTTTCGTCCTTTGCAGCAATTAATTTTTTTAAAGCCATTGTAGATAATTTTTTCGTGAGAATCGGAAGTTATCTCGACTAAGGCTTCAAAATTTACTGTTTTTAGGCGCTCAGATGCGAATAATAATTTAAATCGAAATTTCGGTGCAAGCTGCTGGGCGGGATTACTTCGTTGTTAGAATACGTTTCCACATTTTTCCTTAAAAAATAAAACAAGCGTGCTTTTTATTGATTTTTTATTAACTTTCTTGCACTTAATTAAATAATAAAATAAGTAATTTCCTTTGCTTTATTTAACATTACATATTTCATATATATATATTTAATAAATGTATTGTATTGTATATTCAAAAATTGCATATGCACAGTAAATCATAACGTATAAAATTACAGTGTAAAACTACATTATGTATACATAATAATCATAGTTATATGGAAGCATACGTTTTCAAGTTATCAAACAATTCTCCTTTCTTCTCGTTAACATTTCAAATTCTCCCTTAGCATTTCGCATTCAGTATATAGTAACATGTTTTCCTTTTATTTTATGCTACGTGCTTGCATTTCTTTTCTTCTTTTTTTTTTTATTATATAATTTAAAACTCTCGTTTGCATTTGTTTGTTGTTTTTTCTTTAGTCTAAAACTGGCAACGTTTTGTTTGCATTTTTTTATTTATTTTTTTTTTTGTTTCTTTTTTTTTTTTTTACTACATTAGTGGGAGGAAGACCTTTGACACGACTAATTCATTAAAAAATATATTTATATATATTTAACAGCAAAGCCAAAAGAAAATCATAATGTTGAAAATAGAACAAAAATTATTTGAAAAAATTAAATAACTAAAAAATATGAAAAAAAAATACGGAAAACAATAGTTATGCATGTCAGCAGCAAAGCTTAACTCTTAGACTGTTAATAGATAAATAATTAAATAATATTACACCAGCACAGATATTTGTTATTAATCAATCACTGTGGGGAAATTAATGCATTCGCTTATTAAATATTTTGCCAATCACTGGCTGTGGCGCGTTGTTGGCTAGGGGAGCGAGGGGATTAAGTTACGAGGGGTTGCCAGAAGTATGCGTACAACATGCCTACCGCTGAGCATACCTCGGAATAAAACTTACTAATATATTAGCAATATTAAACAGTTGGTTTGTTGTAGATTTACTTTTCTAATTGTTTTTTTTTTTCTTTGCTTGGTTGGTAAGTTCTTTGCTGCTTTTATGCACATAACATTGTCGTTGTCGTTGTCGTACGCATATAAATATTTCATTTTATCATGTTTTTCCTTTTTTTTTTGTGTGTGTTAACGTTTCATAAATATGCAAAAAATAAATATTTACTTTATATGTTTCTATGCATTTAAAAAAATATATGTATTTATATATATATATATATATATATATATATATATATTAATTGCTTTAAATTAATGTATAAGGCACTTTGAGAATTTTTCATTATTTCAGCATATATATATATAAAAAAAAAACAACTAAAAATATTACTTAATTTTTCACATGTTTGTTTTTAATTTCTGCTAAATACGGCAATAAAAAAAAAATTAATAAATAAAAATTAAATATTTCATTTAAGTTAGCGTTAAAAAAATATATATGTAGTTATACAATAAATAATTTTACAAAAATAAAAATAATTTATTCCTTTTTACTTCCTTTACAAAACATTGTCAACATCATCGCGTCAACAGCAGCTTTTTTAAATAATTGCATCCTCATTTATTATGTAACATTTGTAGTGTTCTTCTTATTGCGTTTTTTTTTCTTTTCGGTTTGTTTTAATTTTTATTTTAGCATTTTTTTGCGGTTGCATGTTGACTTCGTACGCATTTTCATTTCTTTTGTTGTTGTTTACTTGCTGTTCTTTTTTTTTTTTTTTGTTTTGTTTTCTCTTTTCTTTTTTAAATTAGTTTAATAAAAAAGATATATAATATGTATAAATGTATGTTTACAAATGTATTTAATTAAAACTAAAACTAACTGCACCCAAAAAATTCATATATTTATGTTTTTAGTATTATATATATATATATATATGTGTATATATATATATATAATATATTAAATCGTTGAAATAAATAATTACAAAGAAATAATAAAATTATCAATGGTCAATAATAATTAATTCATTAATTATAATTATATAAATATATATGTTTTCGTATAAATTATATAAATAATAAACATTTGCTTGCTTTTATTTTGTTGTGGTTTTGTTTTTGTAGTTGTTTGCTTTGTGCGTACTTATTTGTTGAATATAGTAATTTTTTTGTCAACCATCTACGACGCGGCGGTATATATTTAGTTTTATATTTTTTTAAATTAAAGCTTACTGCAAAAATAACAATGCAGTGTCTCATTTATTTTTATTTTTCTTGCATTCCTTTTTAGTTTATTTTTGCGCGCATTC
Source organism: Stegana nigrithorax (assembly GCA_037044495.1). Lineage (NCBI taxonomy): Eukaryota > Metazoa > Arthropoda > Insecta > Diptera > Drosophilidae > Stegana > Stegana nigrithorax. Next base: position 19,432 of record JBAMBQ010004763.1, on the reverse strand, counting down.
TGAGTTGAGTTCATATAAATAAATTTTTTTCTTTGTTTTTGAATGTATTTAAATAAAGTGTTTGTTTTTAATAAATTAAGTTATTAAATTATGTAAATGTTTTGTTTTTTATATAAAAGAAAAATTAAAATAATAATAAACGACATGTGAATGTAATTTTATAAATGCAAAATGTTTTAAAAATATTTAGCTGCTTTTTCTGCTGTTCAAAAAAAAAAAAAAAAAAAAACAAGGAATATTTTAATGAAATATACATCTTAAAAGAAGTTAAAATTTTTTTTTTAAAACTCGCGCATTTCGCATATATGCTTTGAACGTTTAATTATTTATTTCTTTTTTCCTTTTTTTTTTGCGCGTTGAGTTATATTTGTGTTTATGCATAAATAATTTAAAAATTAATGTTGATGGTTGTTGCGCCTGTTTAGGTGGTGAAACAGGAACAGGAACAGGAAGAGGAACAGGAGAGCAGGAGCATGTGGTGTAGGGCAGGCAGGGCAGGTAGGAGAAATTGGGGTAGGGGAAGCTTGGTGGTGGCAGGCACAGTAGTGTTGCTTAAATTTAATTATTTTTGTTTTTTATTGTCTTTTCAATTGTTTTCATTTGTTTGTCTTTTGTTTTTTTTTTTTTGTTTGTTTTTTTTTTTTGTTTTTGTGCTATATTTTTGCGTATTATGTACAAATCGTTTCTTGAAGTGCCAACTGCAGTAGGGCGGCGGCAGCAACGTCGTCAAAGCAAATGCGCAGCATGTGCAAATTATATACGGGGTACGTGGTACGTGGTATGCTACAAGATTTTCCTATGTTTTTGTCCAATAGATATTGGGTAGTTTTCAAAAATGTTCATAGTTTCCTGTTTTTGTTGTTGTTGTTGTCAATTAGCTGTGCTTTGTGAGATTTTGGTGGTACACAGTACATAATTTTTTTTTTTTCACTCATTGCATTTCGTTGTTGTTATGTCACAGTTGGTATGCCTTCTAGGCATGTAATGTTTGCAATGTTTCGGTGTTAAGCGCCAAGTGTTAGGTGTATCATCTAACGGTAAAGAATATTTTATTGGCTAAGGTTTCGGCAAAAAAAAAAAATAAAAAAAAAACCGAAAAAGACAAAATCATTTATTGCTGCTGCTGCTGCTGCTGTTGTTGCTGCTGTTGTTGCAATATGTTAATGGGTGTGCTGGTGCTCTTCTGCAATAGCTGCTTAGTGCTGGCACCGCTGCCGACAATGGCATTGTGCGGCTCAAAGTAAAGCGGCGTAGCAGTGTTTGGCTGATAGAAAATGCCAATATTGTTGAGACCGTTTTGTTGTTTCAGTTGTTGCTGTTGCTGTTGTTGTTGTTGCAACGACAAGGATGACGGGGGTGGCGTATTTACTGGCGAAATTGGGGCATTGGGACTCTCCGGTGGCGTAGTTGGCACATAGGAAAATGCCGAATTGAAAACAGCGGCGGCCGCAGCAGCTGCAGCAGCATTGGCTGGACTATGACTGTTATTATTGTTGTTGTTATTATTATTATTATTATTGTTGTTGTTATTGTTGTTGTTAACAACCTGTTCTCCAAATGGGAAATTTGTCATCGAGCTAGTCGGACTGAGCGAGAGCGAACCAGTGGGTGATTCGCGATCAGAACCGGTTGACATGCTAAGCGGTGGACTTAGTGGCAAAAAATATTGACTGAGTGCTGCAGCGGCAGCAGCAGCAGCAGCTGCAGCGGAAATGGCTGCACCAGGATTTGTTGTCATATTGTTGTTGTTGTTGTTGTTATGCTGCTTTGTTGCTATCGATCCTGCTCCTGCTGCAGTATTTGTTGCTGTGATGGCGGCAATGTTGACACCAGTTGCTGCCGCGACGACTGACGTTGGCGGCGGTGTCGTTGCCATGATCGTTGGCGTGGCGATTGGCGATGGATTATTGGATGATGTTGCGGATGAGGACATCGCAACAGCTGCTGTTGCTTTAGTCGGATTTACCGCCGTTGAGTTCTGGAACGCTGCTTGCGGTTGCTGCTGTGAAGTTGTCTGCGGCTGTTTTAGCTGCTGCGACTGTTGCTGCTGCTGCTGCTGTTGCTGTTGCTGCTGCTGTGCAGCATTGGCACGCGCCTCATCGGCATTGTGTACGAAATGACAACGCGGCCCATATGGACAGAAGCCAACGCTATGGAATGTGCGACAATATTCGGTTTTGTACTTTGGATGTCTTTGTAAATTGCGCAGCTCATGATAGCCATGAGCGAATTGGCACTTTTCACCGTACTTGCATTCGCCCGCTTCCTCGAATGGGCGACACAGTTCGGTCTTGTATCTAAACACAACACAACAAACAAACCAGATAAGAAAAGGAAAAAGAAAAACAAAACAAAAGCATAAAAATAAGAAATAATAAAAATACAATATGTAAGCGTGTCAGTCTATCTATTCATCCATCCATCCGTCCGTCCGTCCGTCTGTCCGTTCGTCCGTTCGTCATTGTATAGTTTTCCCTTGTCTTACGTCTTACCTCGAAGTATTCATTGGCTGTGGCAATGGCTCCGATTGTGTACGCTCCAATTTGCGATGCAGATTCATGCCGCCCATGTGCTCAATGATGGTCACCAGCGAGGCAACATTTTGCTGCTCCTGTTGCGGTTGCTGTTGCTGCTGTTGCTGTTGCTGCTGTACCGTTGCTGGCGGCTGTGGCTGCGAAATCGCGCGTGTCAACACGCCATGCAAGCGTTGATGGTTATTATGTTGGTGTTGTTGAAATGCGGCTGCTGCCACCACTGTTGGCGACGACAAGTCTTTCTCGCGTGAGATCAGCTGTTGCTGCTGCTGCTGCTCCATGGCGATCAGCTTTTCTTTGTGTTCCAGACTATTTTGCTCAATCAATTGCTCCAGCGCGTTTAATTCTTGTGCGTTCGCTGCCTGCTGCTGCTGCTCAATGTTAGTCTAAAAATAAATATGAAAAAAAAAAAAAATTATTGAAAGTTTTAAAACCTTATTCAGATATGAGTGAGCAAAACAAAAGTTACGTTTCCAAAAGAAGAAGCGCATGGCAAAGCATGTTACCAATTACACACATCATTTTGCAATAGTCACACACAATAGTAGGAAGAAAAAACTCAAGCCAAATAAATGCAAGCAGCCTCACAAAAAAAAAAAAAAGGGAAAAAAAAAATTACATAGACACGAATGCGCAACAACACAACAATCACACACAAAACGAATGGAAATAAAATTGTACTTTTACTTTTAACTTGACCTATAACCATTTTTTTCTCTTCTTTCTCACTCAAGCGGCGACGACTATGTGTGCTTATTTAGTTTTTTCCTCTTCTTTTGTTGGTGTTTTACTTTTTGCTAGGCTTGGCATATACATTCACAATAGTTGCAACACTTGCTTACTCACACTCATACTCACACTCACACAAAGCGCGCGTATATTACAGCAATGATGATGATATTGCGAAAATAAAATCCCAAAATTTAAACGTAATCAACAAAAGTCGTAATCAACAAAAGAAAGGAAAAAACCAGACAAGAAAAAAAAAAAAACAAAACAACACAAACAAAACGGAACAACGTACACGATACAACAGCGAAGAGTAACAAGCCAAGCGCCAACAATTTTTAAACCAAGCCAAGCCAACAACAACTACAACAACAACAACAAGACGAAAAATACAAATGCTTACATTCAACTCGTATGCATTTACGCTGCTCTCACTTCACACACACACATACCGCCGCAGCAACCTTACCACATCGCGCCATTTCTTGTGTTATTAGCAGCAAACAGCCAACCAACAAACCAACAAACCAAACCAACCAACCAACCAAACCAACCAAGCTAACCGCTGCCGCGCTTAAAATTACGCTGCTGCGCGCGCGGCCAGTTCGTAAATTTTTCGTGCGATGCTGTAACATGTTATGCAACAGTCACAAAAAAAAAAAAAAAAAAACAAAAAATAAATAAATAAAAAAACAACAACAGCAACAAAAAAGAGACTGGTGAAAAAAACCAGCACGCCAATTATGTATAGAGCTCAAGTTCAAGCCAACAACAACAACAACTACAACAAAAGTGGTGGCAGCAGCAGCAGCAGCAACAGGCGTACCAAGCCATGACGGCAACGGTGGCGGCGCATGAGCAATAAACGAGTTGGCAATACTCACACATATGCAAAGCAAAAATAAAAAGCTGCGCCGTCTACACTCGTTCGTGACGTTGTTGTTGTTATTGTTGCTGCTGTTGCTGCTGCTGCTGCTGCTAATGATAACAACGACACGCACGGATTCGTGCGCACGAAAGAAAACGAAAACAGTCGACGACGACGGCGGCGGCGGCAGCAGCAACAGCAACAACAACAACAACAATTGCGCAAAAGTAACAAACCATAAATACAAGCAAGCCGAAGTAACAACAACAAAAAGCAAGCGAATGTAAACCAGTCAAGCAGCAAGTTAGCAAATTGTTTTTTCTTATTTAATTTTTATTTCGTCGTTGCCGTCCGTCTTTTTCTTCTTTAAGCTTTTTGTTACGAACGTTATGACCAACTTCACCACTTCGCGCTTACGGCATCAATCCAATCTTGCTTGCTTACTCGTTTTTTCGTTCATTTGTTGCTTGCTTTGGCGCTTGCAATATATGTATACACATACACACACACACACACACTCACACGCATATGTATAATGCTTACACACACACATTGTGCTCTGCAAGCACAATCACCACATGCAAGATAAAACCACAAGAAACTAAACAAATAGCGGCGGCAGCAGCTGCACAAGCAAAAAGTGTTGATGCGCGGGCGCGCGTAGCCATACGACGTAACTTGCTGCTTTTGCTAGCAAAGAAGAAGAAGAAGATAATATCATAGTAGCAATGAAGAAAAACCAAAAAGCGCGGAATTGGTACGTCATCGCCATTGTTGTTGTTGTTGCTGTTGCTTTTGCTGTTGTTATTGTGGCGGGAGTTAAGCAATAGGCCTTAATAGACAACAGTAAGCAAACAGGCGGTCGGTCGGTAGGTAGGTAGGCGGTTGTCTGCTCAAGCGAAAGCGAAAAAGAGATAGAAAACGCAAGAAAGACTAGTTAACTTTTGGGTGTACACGCGTATGTACATACATATGATGCAGCATTACACCATTTACTCGCTGCTGCTGCCACAGCATTTTTTACACAAAGAGCTGCTGCTGCTATTTTCGCTCTCTTTTTTAGGCCGCGTCGTTGACGTTGACAGCCGACTGGGTGAGAATTTCCCTTTCATTTGAAAATGAAAACGAGTTTTATTATTATTATTTTACATTTAACGTATGTATGTACATACGTAAGTAATATATTGTACATATTTGCGTCGCCAAGCCGCTGCCTGACACTTTTCTATTTCTTATATTACTTATAAACTACTTTATATTCTTTTTTTTTGTCTTCTGTATATTTATATTTACTTTTTTTTTTTTTGTGTATTTATATTAGTATTTATTTAAATGTTAATCACACCTTTTCAGCATGTAAACGCTGATAAGCACACGTTAACTTATATAACATGTTTTGAAAGAGAACAGACGATATAGATTTTTATCTTGTACTCAGATCCATGCTCTATATACAGTAGACATTGTTTAATTACTGCAAGTTCCAGTTAATTATGATAAAAAATCTATGTAGATTTTATAAAGATTTTCTGCCAATATATATATGATTTTTTCCCTAACAGGGTTATCGGTTAATTGCAATTTCACGGTCCTTTCAACTTTTGCAAGTGCACAAAAAAATCTGACAAATATGCAAATGTAAATAATAGATATATGAAAAATGCTTTTTTTTTTAAGAAAACGATTAGCAATTATCCGATATTAGCTAAATTGATAATATTGCATTTCCGCATTTGTAGTTAAACGATAACTACCGTATAACAAATTGAAGAAATTTGAACATTTGCCTAATGTAAAATGATGATGATGTAAAAGTTTATAATGAAAAACAAAATACACAAAGTTACAATGTATCAATGTTGCAAAATGAGACAACCAAGTTTTAAACGCAACGTCGCAATATACTATTTACAACAAAATATGGAATTTTCCTATGACTTAAAATACAAACAAAGAATTTGTAGTTTTCAAGCACTTAAACGGTTAATTTAAGCAATATGCATTTCTTGCTCTCTCCGCCTTCTATTTAAAACAATTGCCCAATTGCACTAATATATTTTATGCAAGCAGTATAAAAAATCTTCAACAAAAAATAAAAAGAGTAAAGGTACTACATTGCACGCACGCTCGTATGCGTGTTAAGCAATCGCAATTCAGTGACCAATCGACAAGCAGGTAGAGAGGAACGACATATTCATAGACAACGGCGACGACTTCGATGAAGGCTGTTTCGCCGTTTCGTCTTGCGTTGCCCTCCCTCCATCAATTAACTATTTGTAGCTCTGATATTTAAGAATGGTGGAAGTAGCGTTGAATGTGTCTCAGTCTTACGCTCACGTTTCTCTTGAACTTTGCTTAAACCGTTACGGACTCGAATGTTTGTATAGTGTGTAGGCAAGCACCTGATATTCGACGTGAGAGACTAATGCGCTGTTTGACAACACAGGCTGAGTTGTTAAAAGAAGAGCATTACTTAGAGCCGTTTCAGAATCATATGATATTTAACAAAGCATGTAAAAAATAATAATAACATTATGGGCAAACCATAAAACAAAACCGCTGAGTTTTAGTATTTGAATTTTCGTGTTGTATTTGTTGTTGTTCAATCTTAAAACAAAATTAAGCCAAATGGAAAATAACCTTTGTATACAATTCGTTACGATTATTGAACAATGTAACGACGCACGACGAAGAATCATTGTTGTGTGGTTGGTTTTGCTGACAATAGCTATTGTTGATGCTTTGTACAAAATGCACCAACATATAATATGTATGTGCATATATTTAAAATCATTTAAAATATATAAATGTTAATAAATTAATAAATACAGCGAACTTAAGTTAAAAAAAAAAGTAAAATTAAATAAATTAACACACACAGCAGCAGTCACCTTCGGTTGTAGTTTAGTTAATGACGTCTTAAAACTGGTTTGCAACAACGACGACAACAATAGTAACGACACAGCAATAATAAAGAGCACGCCATTAAAGCTGCACTGCTTGCTGCTCATCACCAGACAACAACCACAGATACTCCTTCACACAAAACACACTTCTCCTCAGCAGAGCCACTGGCTCTATTTCTCACAGACGACACACACTCTCGCGCTTGCTATCTCTCCGTCTCTCTTACTTCTCGCCTTCACACACGCGCACTAATAACAAACTCAATGCCGCCTTGCCACCCGCTTAAATTCGTGCACAAGCTAAATTACTTGTTCGCTCTCACACGCGCAGCAGCATTTTCAATGATGAGTTAACACGCACACTTAAGCGTTTATTCTCACGTATCAGAAGTAGTTGCGTTAGTGTGTGGCATGTATTTTTTTTCTTTTGATTTTTTATTAGTATTTGACGTCTGAACAACAACAACAACAACAGCTTAGTGTGCGCAGCAGCCACCGACAACTAAAGCAAAGCAAAGCAAACAAATACACAATATGAAAAAGCCAAGATTAATATAAATTTTGAAATCGAAGTGGAAGAGTTTTGTTTTTGTATTTTTATTTTTAGTATTTTATTTTATTATAATTACTTATTTTGCTTTAAATGCGCATTTGTGTTTGTTGCTCAAGTGCTTGTGTTGTGTTATGTGTTGTTCACAAGTTCCGCGACTAATTTTGTTTTATTTATTTTTATTGTTATTTTTATTTTGCTTTAATTTTTTTTTTTAAATAAAAATTTTTATATATGTATATCTTACTTATAAATCAGTTTTTTTTTTTTTTTTATTTGCCATTTTCATTTCCTGTTCCACATAAAAATCAGCAAAACGACAGTCAAAACAAACTCGGCTTTATTTCAAAATAAATAAATACACAGAATCATTTGTTTATAGCTTTTCCTTAATTTCGTCTTTTTGTTCGCACAAAATTTGCGTTGGCGGTTTTGGCGGCTACTACCCTAAGCAGAATCACACGAGAACTCTACTGGCGACGCCGCCAAGTCTCGAAATTTACACTTAAACGCAATCACAAATATCGCTAATAGAGTTCATGTAAACAAACAGCGACGGTGTTGTTCTTATTTCTAGGTTTGATTACGGTTACTATGTATTTTAATTACAATTTATACTTTTTATTAGCTGTAAGCTTTTGTTTATTGTTTTTTTTTCACAATTTATTGTGACATGCATTGAGTGACTGCCTTGGTGTTCTTTTAATAGCTTATTATTTCGCTTATATCTTTATTTATTTTTCATCATATGGCCAGGCCAATAAGCACAGAAATTAAAAAAGCAAGGTCATCCGCAATGAGTCATTGTATAACTTTGGATTTTAATTTATATTTTGATTATTGCGATTTCTTATTAATTTTCTCTTTGCTAATAATTTACGATATGTCTGCAAGGCAAGGATGCGTATAGTGAGTAGCGAAGCATATATAGAAAACAAAGTTGCACGCAATGTTATAATAAAAAAAAGTATTTTTTATTTATAATTGACTGTTAAAATTGCACTTTGCACTAATCAAATGATAGCTACATGTATTTATTCTGTACATAATAAGTACTGTTTTTTTTTTTGTGCAATAACTGAACTCTGTACGGCTTTTCTATCAGCATAACAGGTCAACTAGCTGATTACGTCTATCAAACTCCTTGCTTGCATGTATACGTCACGTATACGCCACCAAAAAGACATAATAGCATAACAGAAAAGATTTAGTATTTCGAAATTTATTGACGCTGACGTTGACGCAGATAAAGACCAAAAAACATTGATTTTCCACATAATAAACAAGCGAACAAAAGCATTCAACCTCAAATGCAACCCAGCGATATTGCATGCGCATGTAAGAGCACAAATTAAGGGGGCGAAGGTAACAATTGCCACCGTCGCTAGATGGTATAAGAAGACGAATGTGTCTTCTCATCTATGTAAGTCGGTGTTAAAGAGCGAATACGTATGATTGAATAGGCAAATTGAGCGCGTCGATGATAATAAAAATAATATCAACAATACAAACAAAAGTAAAACATCATCATCAAAAACAACAGCTATTTATGCACGTACAACGCAATGTGCATACATATTTTCGCAATTTTTTGCTGGCGTTAGCAAATTGTAATGAAATATGTACGTACATATATAAAAATAATAAACAAAAAACAAAAAATTGATTTGCGTTTTATACATGCGCGCACACACATGTGCATGCATGCAGGCACGTTGTCGTTGTACGAAAGGAGTGCGCAGAGAAACAAGTTGTGCTGCCATATCAAACCAATCGCATATGAGCCATGCTATCGCACTTACTCACTCACATGCGCACATTCACTTAACATATGCATTCAATGCATGCATGGCGTCTCCGCTCATTCACTGCTCGCATACGAAATAATACGGATACAAATGTGAATATGGATGGATGCATGGATGGATGGTTGGTTGGTTGCCTGCCTGCATGCCTGTTGCTTTGCTTGGTTCGTTGATGACTGCGCGGGCGCGGACGCTGTGATATCGGTGTGCGCATGTAAATGATTTGCTGTTACAACAAAAATGAACACAATAACAACAGGCGGCAAGAACAACAACAAAAAAAACACTTTGTTATTCGTTCTTTGTACGAAAGAGACAATAACATCGACAACGAGTACGTTACTTTTTTTTTATTGTTTGCAGCGCCTGCTATTTTCATTTGTAAGTGAATATTAATAAAGAACAAATTTTCAATTAGTTTAGGAAAATCCCAGCAGCAACAAAAATTCATTTTTTTTTTGTTTTATTATTATTTTTAAATAATTTAAAATTACACGTTTAAGTTTCAGTTGCTTGTTGTTGGTGTTGCAAAACCTGTTTTACTGTTTTATTTGTTGTTATCATCCCTCTTGCCTACCTTGCTATATTAATCGATAGTTATCGATATACATACATTTATATAAATCACAGGCAATTAGCTCTATGGCGTTAATTATCGTGCAAGGATAAATTATCATAATCAAATAAGCGACTTACGACAATAAAGATAGTATACCAAGGAGACTCAACTATCAATACAAAAACTTTTGTCAACGCATACGGCGTCGTCGACTTTTGCAAACCTCAATTTGATTTCTATGTGTAGAAAAACAAAAAAAAAAAATAATAAGAAACTGATTCGAGGTCGCACTGTATGTTAATATCTAGATATATTTATTTGTATGCACATATATAATGACGCACATGCGTTGTTGTTGGCCCAATGCATTTAGGCAGCCATCAAATCAACTAATCTCATGCAATGTTTATCACTGTAGATTATACCAACGCACGTCATGTGCGTACATGCTTATCCAAATCTCAGCAGCTATTTACTCGTACTACTCCTTGAAGTCACCACCATGTGTGGCAACAATACACCAAATTACACATTATCAAAACATCACCACACAGCACAGCATAGACGTTGTCGCCTGCCTCGCCGTCTTTCTCACTTTACGACACCCGCACACACAACATTCTCACGCAATCACTTCGTCACCGCACTTCACCACTCATACACACTATTGTTCACAATCATTGCATTTGGCATTCGGCATTCGTTGTTAAAGTGCTGTAAAACCCCATGCATGCAGAGCGCACTGTCCTAGCTTCAGCAGCTATGAGAGTTTAATAAATACAAACAGGGTGCTTACGTTGGAGCCGAAGCACAATGATAAAAATGCATACATTGAATCTGTGGATGTTAAAATTGATCAAACGATAAATGCGGTAAAAATGGGAGACTCGACAACTCTGTTTAAGTGCGTTTTTTGCGAACTATACGTACTCAAACATTGAGAATGTCAATTCGTGACAAGAGTGTTTGAGCGAGACTCCTTACGGCAATCTGAATTTACAGTTAGTTGCAAATATGCAAAATGCTGTAATTTTGATCGCCCGTTTCGTAATCTACTAAACAAAGTGCCTAATAAATACGCTCAAGCAGAAACACGCAATCACACTCATACTCGTCGTACGGAAAAAAGAAACAGTTACACGGCCAGTGCGCAATATAGGGAGCCAAGTTGTAATACTCCTTTCGCACTCTTGTGCCCCCGTGGCTATTACTGGCACAACGATATGCTCCTGCACGCAATCTTATTTCACGGCTGCCGCAGCCAATCGATCTCGGACCTATTCGATGCTTCTCTTTTTTTTTTCTTTTTTTTTTTTTGGTCTGCCTGCCACAATGGTTTTCGTTTGTTGCTTGCTTGATGACTTTTTTTTACAAATTTTTTTTTTGTTATCTTTGTTGTTTTTTTTTTATGTATTTGCAGTCACTTATCCAAACTTACACATGCAGTCGCGCTCATTCGTTTACTCATTCAACTTCAATGTACAAATGTACTTTACTGCTTTGTTTATCGCACTAAGAGGTCTGCACACTTAACCTGACCTGACCTATATCAATGCAACAATCTTATGTAAATTATGCGCATAAGTCTTTTACCCCCCCTTGCTGCCCTACCCTATTACTGCTGCTGCTCAACTCGCCATCCCTATTGGATAACACAAACACAACTTTACACGTACGTACGTACATACATACATATGTATACAATTAATATACATAATATTGCTCACACTACCGTCTTGGCGAACATGCTGTTTCTCTCTTACATTATGCACATTACACGCTGCTGGATTGTCAAAAAGAAGCAAAAACAAAAGTACAAAAAAAAAAGACCTTAAAAATAAAAACATGTTCACATTCATGCATATGTATGTGTCGATGTCGTTGGTATTGCTGTCGTGGATATTATGGTTGTTGTTTTTGTAATTTCTTCTTTTTTAATTTCAAGTTTGTACGAATGAGCACACAGCTGGGGGGAACGAACAACACTTTAAGTCTAAAAATCTTTAACAAAAATAACTAAAAAAAAAAACTAAAATACAGTTGTTGCTGCTTTGTCAAAATAATAAAAAAAGAAAAAAATTAAGATAAAAAAAAACCAACAACAAATACAAGTTTCATAAATGTTGGAGTTTTTTTTTTTATTATTTTTTTTTTGCGTCAATAATTCGCAATTAAGACAAAAAAGAAAACCAATGCAGATATACATACATTCATACACACATACATACGCATAAGCACCAACCGCAACATAGCCAAATTAAAATCTAAGCATACAGTTAACAAAAAATTAACACAATAAACATAACGTGTTGCCATTTTTTTTTTTTTTTTTTTTTGTATACCTTAGAAAAACAAAACCAAAAGCAATAAGACACGACGTTATAATTTACATAATTCCGCCACAGTCAGTGGCTTAGTTTGGTTTATATCTGTTGGCTGCCAACATCACATCGCCGCAGCTGCCTCCCCACCCCTCTCAATCATACACTACTACGCTTCGCCATAATGCTACGACGTCGCGCCGATGGTCTTCGGTTTTGGTACGACTTGACTTGTCTTGACTTGGCTCTGCTGCTTATCTTGGCCTGGCTTGGCTTGGCTTGGCTCGGCTCGGCTTGGCCCATTGTGATTGAGGTCTAGGTCGATTTGAACATTTCACATTTTCGTATATTTTATTCGTTCGTCGGTTCGTTCGTGCGTGCCGTAACATTCAGCTATATGCCGACGTCGTTGTTGTCGCCGTCAATGTTATTGTTGGTAGTGGTTACTGTAGTTGCGCTGTTGTGTAAAAATAAGTATGCGGTTGTACACACACACACACAATACAATGCGCACGTCCGACAATAATGGAAAAAAGTAAACATGCAATACCAACAGAAAAAAAAAAAAAATCCGAACTTATTACCAAGCTTACAATAATAATAATAACAACAACAAATAAAATGCATGCTGTCATCTTCGCACGCTATAGTGGTGCAGGGGAAACCTCGTCGTCTTTTAAACGTTATGCGGCGCGGCCGACGACAACAACAATAACAACAGAGCAACAGCAAAAACAACAGCAACGATTATCGCGACGACGTAGCGCCAACTTCGTTGAGATGTTTAAATTTTTGTTTTTCTCTGCTTCTGTTTTTAACTGCATGTATTTTTTTTTTTTTATGTTATTCTTTTTGTGCATTGTCGTTGTTGTTATTTCCCTTTTACGCAAGCGCACTACTGCAGCAGTGAAGCAACAGAAATAAAAACAAAAATCAAAATAAATATAAGCAACAAATAAATTTTAAACAACAACAGCACAACAACAAAATTAAATGCGTGAAGTTGGCCTTGTCGCCATTTTTGTTGCTTGCGTTACGCTAACAATGGCTACGCCGCTGCCACTGCCGTCACCGTCACCGTCGCCGTCGCCGTCGATGCTCTGTCATTGCCGCGCAGCAGTCAACGTCAGCGCAGACGCAACGCTATTTACTGCGTCCGCTTATATTTAAACGGTGTACATGTAATTTTGCCAAAAAGGGTTTCCAAACACACAAACAGTGACCAGCAAGTGCTAAAAGCGCAATCAAAAAAAGCAATTACAGCAACATCAGCAAATAAGCTTGGCTATAGGCAGCAACTTAAAAAAACACACAACAATCCATTGCAGAAAAAAAAAAAACAGAAAACCCTAAATAAATTAGTTGTGTCGCTGTTAGGCATGTGTTCCATTTCGTCACCAAACACGATGTCAGCAATGAGACAGAAGTGTTGTTTTTGTTATTGTTATTGTTTCACGCAAGTTTAATATGCGTTTCGAAGTTCGAAATCTTTAAATTGCAATAATATGCGTCAATACTATATTATACTACATACAATGTGCTTTTTTTTTTTTCTTTAATATTTTGTATTAATTATGTAAGATAAGAAACAAAAAATTTGTTCTTTGTTAAAATATTTTTTCGGCCAATCGTTCCTATGGCAGCTATATATTTGAGGTTGAATATCGAAAAAAAAAAACAAAATAAACTCAATATACCACAAACACAAATCCTTTTTCGGATTGAGGAATTACATATGTACATAGTATATAGATATCGCTTTTTGCTGTATCGGTTTATTGTAAATTTCGGCTTTTCTATCTATGTGCAAATTCTATGACATTGGAAAACACTTAATGCATACCCAACAATACTTCATGTAAGCACAATATGATCATCATATGATAATCATTCCCATTTAATAAAGCGACGCCAGTGAAAAAGCATCCCAGTGCACTACTTACTCGGCAGGTAGCTTGCGCGGGCGCTCGGCTTTCTTTCAATTCTCATGTCAAATTAAAAACTACTTGTATTTTTCATGGAATTCAATTATATATTTACATGCGCATTATTATACGAGCATGTCTATGTACATTCAAAATATGCATTTAATAATGCACGTGCGATCGCACACGCCCAAAGCAAACGATCTCGCCAACGGCTCACAGTAATGCCCGTAATGCCAAACGAGAGTTGACTGCGACCGACGATCGACGGGCGATCATGTCATGTTGGGTTTGGGTTTGATTTGGCTTGGCTCTTGCTCGGGCTGAATGTTTAGTTTTACTTTTTATATTGTTAATCCGAGAATGATACGCGAAGTCTTTAAACCGACTATCTGTTGCCTTCCCCGTTAGGTTAATAGGGTTATCAACATAAACAAAATTTTTTCCTTTTTTTTTTTTTTCGATGCTGCTGCTACACTGCACTGCACTTACATACATATATACATATGTATGTATGTATGTATGTATAATACGCGTCTAAGTAGTTTTTAATAAACCAAACTTTGTATTTTTGCTTTTATTTGCGTTATTATTGTTGTTGTTGTTATTATTGCTATTTTTATATTTAGTTTAGGGTTTCGGGTGTACTTTTGAGCGCGATATGCTGATTGCGGGTATGCGAGAACAACTGAACGCTATCAAGCTGACTGGCAGGCAGGCAGGCAGGCAGGCAGAGAGAAGGTAAAACAAAACAAAAATGAAAGATTTCAAATGGAAATTTTCGGCAAAAAGCAACAAAAGCAAAATAAAAACAAACAAATAATCAACAATAAAAATAAGTAAAATTGTTTTTAAAGTATACGTCAATTATTATTTGTTTTTATTAATAATTATTTTGTGCGCAACGCAAATCAATTGATTTAAAAAATTATTGCACGCACCACACTCTTCTCGCAAGCAAAAAATTTGTTTGACTTGGCTTACATGTACAGACGCTAAAACATACAGAATAAATGTGACTTGACAGTAGTCAGGTGATAGGTAAGTAGCGGGACAGGCGGCCGGCGCAGTAACAGCATGAGCCAGCAAAACAACAGCACATGTGCTTGAGTGATTGTTTGCCATGCAAGCGCGACACGGCAGCAAGAGCATGAGTAGAACGACCGCACGAGCAAACGATCAATCGCACGACGATGAATTGAAAAAAAAACCCCGTCGCCAATGCTTATTAACACTTTTGTCGGCTGCGTAAGAATAATACATATTGTACATATAAATATGTAGTATATTTAATTATTATTTTTTAAATGTTAATTGCGCTTTTACGTCAATTTTGTTTTTAATGTACGACAGCAACGACAATGAAGCCTACATTTTAGCTTCCTTCTTTATAGTGTCGTTGATCGAACGTCGCCGCCGTCGTCGTCGCCGACGTCGTCATCGTCGTTACAGCAATCTCCTTTTATGCTCGGCTGCTGCGCTGGCACTGCTGCTTTGTTGCCGTCTTTTACATTGTTCGTCATCACTACAGTTGACGACGCGTTGCCTTCGACGTAAAGCAATCCACAAATGATAATTTAAAAGAGAGTAACCAATCATCGTCGCGCGTCTTGTTGTGACGACGATAACACTCATTGCGCCTCGTGAGAGCGATGGTGTTGGTGAGTGAGAGCGCAAGTCAGATCGTACGCGCATTGTTGTACGCTGTGACGTTTACGCGTCTTTATTGTTATCGCGTTCTTGTGTTGCTTTTTATTATATATTTACACATGTACGTACATACACAGTACATACTGTGTACTGACATATTTAATTATGTACGTCTTTTATTTAGTGTAAATAAAAAACACGAACAATATTCAAATTTATTTTTATTTTTTTATTGTTTCATCGTTGGCGTTGTTGATATTATTAATTTTGTTGATTTTTGCTGCTGTCATTACTGTTTTTTTTTTTACACTGTCAACTAAATTATCAACATACAAAAACAAACAAGTAATCGTAAATAACAAAAATTCAACTTTAAGCAGCACTTATGTACACACATGTACATACATGTCTGTACATGCTCGTGTTTAGATGTATGTATGTAGTATAGGCCAAAAGATTAACTGAAGCAAGCGGACGAAAGTTTCTTGTTGCTCGCTCACATATCGTTCTCATTCGACGTTCCATTACTCACAACTCAATTCGACGCAACTCAACACTTGTGCGCAATTGTTTATTTTTTTCTTATTGTTGTTGTCCTGTACTAGAGAGTCATAATATGTGACAAAAATGCGCCCCAAGCAAACAACGACACTGTTTACACTACGGTAAGGAAGTGGGGGTATGGCCATACTATATCTATTAACTAATGAACGCTCGACGAATACATTACTACACACCGCAGAGAATGAGCATTACAAGGACAGATATAGTGGAATCGAGAAATTTCTACGGTAAAACATAAATGCCATTTTTTTGTAGGCAAGAGCATATGAACGGACTTTAAACTCTGATTGGAGTAATGTATCAGTTAAAAGTCTCAAACAGTCTCTAACAAACTTACATATATTATACCGTACGTTATAGTAAGGACAGTTTGCCAGTCGAATGTACACTTTTGTGTCATATTCATTTGTCTTGTTATGTTCATGGACATCGGATCACACTTTCAGCACGTCGTACATATTTTTCTCTTGCTATCGATAAGAATATTATTAGGTTACTTAGGTTTGTTAAATAATTTACGAACAAGAAGAAGAAGATAAACGAAAAAGAAACCAACAACAACAAATAAATATAATCAACCTTTACTTTGTTGTTGTATTGTCAACAACGTTGTTGCCGTTTTCCGTCGCTGTTCGCGTAGATAAGAAATATCAACAAGCATACACAGAACACCACACAACAACAAGACCCTAAAAGAAAACAAAAATATATTACAACAATAAATGCAAGACAACCTACAAAAGTATACAGCAAAAAGCCCGAGATCAGGCCTGGCAAGTAAGCAGCCACCAACAATGAGAGCGCAAAAGCAGACAGGCAGCAGCAAAGAGAGCGAGTACCGATAGCAGGCAACAGAAAGACCGAGAAATTCGAGCGAGCACCAGTAAATGCACAAACATACAAAGCAATAGTAGTGAGCAACAATTAGAAGTAGAAGAAGAAGCATGCATATATGCTGAAGGCGATAGAACAACGAATAACGCAAAAGCGTAAAGAAACAAAAATAAAAATTAAAAAAAAAAAAAAACAAAATAAATAAATAAAATAAAAACATACTACGCAGCAGCAACCGTCGACGGCAGCAGGCAAGAAAGCAATCAGGCCAAGCAGGCAAAAACAACGACAACGACAACGAAACGTCGCCACCGCGTGTGTTATCAACACCACCATAACAACAACAAATCGACATTGCTGTAGAAAGAGAAGACGGCTGGCTTGGCTTGGCTTGGCTTGGTTTGGCTTTTTTCGGCAGCAGCCTATTGTTCAAAAGAAGTAAATCAAGTGTTTTGTCTGTCAGTCAGACGACAGCAGCCGGGGGGATCGGCTACCACAGTTAAAGCTGGAAGCTGAAGCGAACAGAGCAGAAATGCAGCAGAAATCATTGAACGCTGTTGCAAGGGCGGCCACAGCAGAGAGCAACAAGCATGTGCGAGCAGCAATTTAAAGAAAGGAGTTGCTAAACCAGCATACAGAATTAAAGGCAAACAGCACAGTGTAACGCAATAACCCATCCGCATGTCAAAAACTTGTTTTTTTTTTTGTTGTTATTTTCTTACCAGGATTTAACTACTATTCCCTTCTTTTTTTGAACAATTTTTTAATGTTGGTTTGCCAAATTTGCATGGGTTCCCGACCTTATGACCTTCGTTTAAGTTTTATTTTTTTGTGTTGCAAAGCGCGTTTTAGTTTTAACATAATTATTACATACATATGTATGTATCTGTAATATAAATATGTTCTTGTTTACTTCATATTTTAAGTTTGTAAATTTCATCTCTAAGATACTGAACTGCATTGTCTCCTGATCCCTTTTTATCTATATATACATCTTATATATACATAGTCATATACAAAATTACAACCAAATTTTCTTTGGTAGGCTATGCGAAAGTCTCCTACCTTAAGTTAGATACATATAAGATACACGCATTGCTTGGTTGCATAGTGCTTAATTAAAAAAAAAAAAAAAAGCTTACAACACAATCAGAAAAACCAATTCAATAGGCCTCCATATTTAAAAGAACCTTATGCGTTTGTTTCTGTTGACTTCGTTTATTTTGTTTTTAATTTTTTGTATGATTTACTTTGACATTTTTATGCAACGACGATCCTTCCTTGATGGCTTTTAGGGTTCCTTTTCAAGTTAAAGACAACTACTGTCGCAAGCCACAACAACGAGCGGCGCTGTTGCTGTTCTTTAACAGCACTTGAAAGGTGCATGGACAAAAAAAAAAAAAAAAAAATCATACAAAGAACAAAAACAAGTAACAAATTTTGGTACCGGCAAACAGCACATAAGAACAACCAACACAATAACAACAACAAAAACTAGAAAGCCAGCAGCAAAAACTCCAAAGCAAATCAAATATGTTGAGAATATGTTGAACACGTGGTCGGAAAATTAAACGAGTTGAAGCGAACCGAGTGTTTCGGCTTCAGAGTCTTCGTCGTTAGTTGCTCGTCGCGGCGGCTCGTATGTAAGTGTCGATCGTTGTTGTTATAGTCTCATCGACGTCGCTGTCGCGTTGTCTGTTGTAGTAGACGCAGTTAAAGTAGCAACAACGGCGACGATGACGGCGGGACGTTGCCGTTGATAATAAAAATGAGGGATCTAAAATAACAAAAACAACAGCAACAAACATACGGATAAATATTTTCGTTCGTTCATTCGCTTATTGTTGTTGTTGCTATTAATATTATTGCCAAAGTCCTGCAAAACCAGTTGGTTGGTATACAATATAAAAACGTGCAAAGAAAAACAAATGCCAGAAAATTTAAACAACAACAACAGCGTTGACTTCATCGACGAGATTATGTACGTAGCACCAACCAAAATAAAAACAAAAATCAACAAGCATAACCTGCACATACGTACATACACACATTTATATATATATATTTAAAAAGTAAAAGGAGATAGATAGAAGAGAGAAGTGAAAAAAACTATTAAAAAAATAAAAAAAAAAAAACGAGGAAAAAAAAAAGCGACAGTGAATGGAAATACTGAAAAACTAGTAATTA